>CAUYTI010147758.1:0-53712 GCA_963575145.1 Galago senegalensis
GGCGCCCGCCACAACGCCCGGCTATTTTTTGGTTGCAGCCATCATTGTTGTTTGGCGGGTCCGGGCTGGGGATTCGAACCCGCCACCTTAGGTGTACGTGGCTGGCGCCTTAGCCGGTTGAGCTATAGGCGCCGAGCCTCAACTGTGGTTTCATATTAAAGGGTAATGAAGCAGTCACGTGACCTTTTCTAATCTGTTCTCTTCATGGAATAGCTTTATAGCATAGAAAAGCAAGGACAGGTATGGGGCATGAGCCAGGGCAAAAAGTAAGAGGATTAGAGAAATACTGATTTGAATCATGAAATAGAGGATTGCAATTTTTCCTTTACTACAAAACACAATTCAAATTTTATGACTTTCTCCTTAGTATCAATATGCAGACATCATTACCTTTGTTAAAATCGTTTCTTTAGCATCCACAAGTACAAGCCACTCTACTAGGTATAGAAATAAATAAGTAAAATATACATATTCTGTGTTCCCCTAGGCTTTCCATTAGGTAGTGCATTTTGATTTTAGAGCATATGAAAATGTAAAGTTTGCTTACTTTCCTCAATAAGAAAACAAGGAAAGATTTTTTTTGTTATTTTAATTTTGGATTTGTATAAATAACATTCTCTGAATATAAGAAAATCTTCATTAAAATGTATATTCTGATTTAGTTTAAATAATATGTGAAATATGTTTTATACTTACTTTCTTGTGTAGGTTAACGTATTTTATCTGCAACATAATTATTGTACAGGATCACTTGTTCTCGCCCCCTCCTCAATCATTCTGCAGCATATGATGCTAGAAAAATTATATTTACAGATGCTAAAATCTTTAACACTTGTAAATTTTAGGTTTGTTCACTTTCATTTATGAGCCTATAAAATGTCATTCATACACAAAATGATCATTTTTATATAAACTCAGATAAAATGACAGTCGGAATACAAAAAAAATATTTAAAATGAATGCCATTCACGTACAAAATTATTATTATATAAACTTAAAATGATTGTTATTTAGAAAACAAAAATATTTAAAATAATAGCTTGAATCAAAAATGTTTTCTTAAATCATTTCTATGTTGTTTTTTAGCACATTGATTTATATTAGGTGAGTTTGCGATCGAAGCATTGATAGGAGAAAGATAACTGAATAAAAAAGAACTGATTTCTAGACTCTAGAAAAAAACGCTTTAAAGACTATAGGTAGAAATAAAAGATATACTTTAGAAACATATATTTTTTTAATTAAAAGGAAAAACTTTATTATCTGCTAACTGCTATCTTTGCCCACACCCACTGTCTTCATTATCCATGGCACACTACATTTAACCACTGGGTCTGAACTATACCTCTTAATTACTACAGCTCTGTTCTTGAAACATCATACATGTAACTGATATCATATCCTGTTACTTACATAAGCCTAATTATTATGAATTGGTTCTTTCTCTACTGTTGCATATCTTTGCTGAGAAGGAACGACTGTGACTAAGTATTTAAAAGTAAGTTTTCTATACATTGTATATACATCGCTCCCTGGTTGGGTGTCCATTGTAATTTAAAAGAATAAAATGTTAGAATGTAAAAGCCCTATTTTCATATATTCTAAATGTATGACATTATGAAAATTGTACCTATTCACAAAAATTTTTAGAAACCTTATCTTGTGAAATGTAGTAATTAAGTCTGACACCATTCTTCATATCCCGGTGGAAGAAATAGACTTTAATCTTATTTATTTATTTATTTATTTATTTTGTAGTGGCCAGGGCCAAGTTTGAACCAGCCACCTTTGGTATGTGGCTCAGTGCCCTACTCCTTGAGCCCCAGGCACCACGCTATACTTTGACCTTTTTAAAGCTAATCTTGTCTTGTGTAGAACAAATGCCATCTTCTATTATGTAAAGAATGGCATGTCATAAAATCCTATTCTTTTTTTCTCCTCCCTCTCGATTTCCATTCTTTTCTCTCAAGTTTTTCCACTCTAATTTCTGTTTCTCAGCCTCACTGATAAAGTTCTCATCAAGGTGACTACCAACCTTTTATTGTTCAAATTAACCAAGATACTAAATCTGTGTGTATATTTTCTTTTCTTTTCCAAAATTTGTCTTCCATCCTTCCTTTACATTTTAGTGTTAGCTCCATTATTTCCTTAATCTTTTCCTTTATTTCCCTAAAACCTCATCCTGGATGATTTCATGTGTTTGCTTGTCAAATTCCCTAGGGTTACCTGAATAGCAAATGCTGAAGCCAGGTCTCTCCAATGCTATTTTTTTCTTACCTTCAGTTGAATTTTAGTGAATCAAACTGACATAATATTTTCCTTTTATTATTAAAATATTGGAAATTGCCTCTTTAAGCAATCATTTCAAATTTAGAAAAGATGTTAGACAAAATGTTTGAGGCATAATTTTGAAACCTTTAGTTATCCATTCTGACTACTAAAATTAAAAACATGCTTCCATTTAAATTTTTAATGAGTGTCCAAAGTTTTCATAGCTTGTGTTTCTCTTTTTGTTCTTCCTAGATCTGAGAGAAACACTGAAATACATTGTTTTTATTTTGTCATGGACCTATCAATGGTATTTACCTTTTAAATCTGTAAAACTTTGCTGACCTGTTTCTTGGTTCACCTTATTATTTAAGGTGAAAACATGGCAAGTTTGTTCTCCCTGCTGTTGTTACTCTTGATACTGCATAAACTCAGCCACACCTGGGAGCATTCTCAAAGGTTATTGCAATTTTTTTTAGGTTTTCAATTATTTGTACTGCAAAGTGAAAATCAGGATATATTTATACTCTTCTAAAGGCATTTGAAAAAAAATTCAAGGCTATTTGTAATATCTTTCACATATAATGATAAAGTCTTTAATTTTCAAACAACAAATATGTGATAGATTTGAGCTATGGCTACAGTCGTATTTTCATATGTTATTATAACGGTGTAGGTATAAACACCAGTCATTGACATATGCATATTTTGAATTTATATTTCCACAGTAATATAATATAAACGATTATTAAAAATCTGTGAAAGTTTTTACATCCCTAGTTTCAGAGTTTTTACTGAATATTTTGAATATCTTAATCCATAAGGAGTAAGTTAATGTCTGTTAATTGAAAACATTAAGTCTAACTCTAAGTCAGAATTGATGATTTATTTGGCTTCTGGGTTTCAAACTATCTTCTAGTGAGTTTCTAAGGGGTTTGAATGGTCTCTTCCATTTCCCTCAAAAATTTTCCCCTCCTCAAAATAAGGCACAAACACCTTCGATAAATTCAAAATTAGTCCTCTTGCAATTGCAGATAAAGCTCAAAATGCAAATTTGACTGAAACAATGTAATATATAGACTTAATATACTGATATGAGCATATTTACATTCTGTTCCACAGAGGAAAAGACCTAAAGGCAAAAAGGAGGCAATGACAAGGCTTTGCTTTTTTTAGCCACATACACAAATGATGGCAGAGATCAATGATAGCAGAAATCAAAAATCAAGTATACCTATTTCACAATAACTCTTCCCACCCTTAAGTTCCCCTTGTATAGTAGCTGCATATACACATATGTGTGTTACATGATTATAATTATTTATGCAATTTTTGAAGATTGAATTCTATTTTCTAAATATCACGTGATTATTTTGAATACATACACACCATTAGCAGTTTATGTGTAATCATGTGCTAGATATCATTGGAAGGAACATGAACAGATTAACAGTCACCTTTTCTTCTAAAGTAAGGCTACATTGGGCATTTTGGTTCCAGTAAGCAAACAAATGGGTCATTTGTAAATACCAGAATCACATGTAATCTGCACTATTTTAGAAAATCCGGGCCAGCATTATCTGGTGAGTGTTATATTTAATTTAAAGTATTAATCTGTAGTTTTAAGGATACTCAGTGATGGGAGAATATAAATTTGTAACTTTAGAAATCTCTACATGGTACAAAGGCTAAGCCTATAATTGCAAAATGAGCAATAACTATGTTCATAATTAGAAGATGGAGGTATGTAACTTTGATTACAAAATGTTAATATCTTAAGATAAACCTCCATGTTTGGTGGTTCATGTGAATCAGACTAAGATGGTATCCACTCATTTTAGCATTCTAATACCTAGCAGTGCAAATTCACTTTATTTACACGTTGGATTACTTACAAACTAAGCACCATACAGTCTGACACACTTATAGAAAAAATGAACCATTTTGAAATAATCAAAAGGCTATTTTGTAAAAATAGTCTGTATAATATCTATATTGCTACCAGGTATTGCGTTAACATGTTATTTATAGTGAATTATAATTATGTCACTTCCAGTATTGAAAATTTAGCTTTCTTATTATCCTACACACTGTGGCTCATATCCTATTTCAAGTGTTGGCTGGATTTTGATGGTAATTTCTTCATAATGACCAAAAAGCAATGGCTCAGTTAATGGGGTTATCAGTACGACTGTAGATGCTGCCAAAATCCCTTGGCTCCAAATCAACTCTTAGAACTATGTCCAATGTCTTTCCATGTATATCATAGCACAAAAAGAAAGAAAGCAACATCATTAAGATCTAGAATGATAATGGATAGGCTGTAAAATTATGCATGAGAAAGTTTAGGGTATAATTTTTACCTAAGAAGTAAAGTACTTTTTTCCCCTATTGACACAAAACTGTCAAATGTCTCAAGGGTTAAAGTATACAGAGATATAAACAATCAAACACATTGTTGTTTCATTTTTATTACGGATTAATCAGAAGAGATAATTCCTGTTGAATAAACAAAAAGAATAACCGTTTTAATGAGTGTTTTTTTTTTTTTTGATAACCATTTTTAAGAGAGTGAGAAATGAAAATTTAGCTTGCTTTGGTTTTATAAAGCACGGCCTTTATCCTAAAGCATAGGAAGAAGGAGGAAATCATTCCTATTTTCATGATCAATGCTTTAGGGACCAATCAAGAAACTTATTCTTATGTTTATAAAATATTTGAGAACTCAACAGCTCAGAAAATGTAACAGATATTTCTTCACTTTCTGACAAATAGAAAAGCAAATTCTTAAGGGAGAGAGTGCTAATAAGTTAACTCCCTTAATTTTATCTTAGATCATTAGATTTAATCAAGCTAGTTGCAAAAAAGGATGCTTTCTTTTTGTGCTTCCTGCTGATCTCCTGAATTCTTGTAATCTTTTTTTATGCCACAACTCAGTTGGAATCCTTGTCTGAAGCCATATTACTCCATGCAGGAAAGGGCTTTTGAGAAAATAGGATAATGTTATTCACATCAAATCTTTGAACTTTTTTTTTCCAAGAGGGAATTATTGATTGTGTTAGCATCCTCTACACTGCATCACAAAGATTCGATGCGGAACAACTATGCATTCTATAAAGGAACACAGGAAATGATTGCCCTGTCTGACACCCTGTTAGTACTTTAACATTGGAATACTTGCCCAGCTGCTTTGACGTACAAATCATCCCAATTGGTTTCTAACAATATCAACTATATTTGTATGCTGCTGTTATATTATTTTATCCTATTACATTCACAAGCCTTATTTAGGTATTGAAGCTTGTGACCAGATCTCATGAAATAAGGTTAATTGGGGGAAAAAAATGCCCTGGTTCAAATCTTAAACTTATTGTAGCTTACATGAGAGACCACTTTCTGTGTGTGTTAATATAAACTCAGCAATAGAATAAAAAATTAAGGGCACACATACTCTGCATGCAAGACACAGACACTTTAAAGGTTAGACTTTTCAAGAATTTCAAGTGCACAGAATCATATTTCAAGTAAATGATGAAAGGCAAATTCTATTTTACATTGAAAGTTTAGTGTAGCATTCATGCACTATAGAATTGAATGAATCTAGGTTTTATATATGAAGTATACCTGTCAATTATGATAATGAAAATCCCAAATAAAATGTTATAGATTGTTCCACAAAGAATCCTATCTGTCAATTAGTTATCTGTTCACATGCTTTAAAAAAATTTTAAAACCTTCTTTCCCAGAATTTGAATCACTGCTTCTCAAAAGGGTATTGACATACGACCTTGTTGACCTTGGTAGTATAGACACTTATTAATTTCACATATATTTTTAGTTTCATATAGCAATGCATAATAATTTATCATAGGATTGATCTAGTTATCTTTTATAAAATTGCCTTCACATATTAATATCCCAGGTGATTTAAGTTAAAAACTTAACAGAAATTCCCATTTCCTTTCATAAGATATATGAAGCCATATAAAAGCAATCAACATAATTCGTGAACTTTACCAAGAGTTCACACAAAATATTCCAGATTTAATGGCTAATTTGAATAATAAGAAGAGTAAATGTGGAAGCTTTAGTTTATAAGCTCTCTTCTAACCATATAACCATGGACTTGGTCTTATAACCTGGAGTAGGAATTCCAGGGGATACTTTTACTACTCTGTTTCAATTGTGTAGGTGCCTGTGCTTTCATATGTGAGAATATGTTAAAGATTCCAAACACAGTGGATCAAGTCAAAACCATGCTCTTCTTATTAAGGTATCAGTTATGCATTCCCGAGATAGCCAAATAATGATTATTTTCAAGTCTAAAAGGCATATCTGGAATTGCACTTAAATTTTTTTCCAAATTAAAAATTAAATTAATTTTAATTTTAATTAAAATTAATTTAATTTTTAATTAGTTTAATTTGTTAAATTTTAATTCTACTAAAGTATGTAAAATTGTATTTAATTTTATTTGCTTTGTAATGATCTCCACAGTGAACAAGCTATAGCCAAAATAGTATTCAAATAGCTGCTGTTGTACATATGTGATGCTGGCTCAGGGTTCTGGCTAGGATGAGCAATACAGTCTAGTTTATTTAATAACATACTCAGCACAGAATTTGCTTATAAGTTTTAGCCAGCTTGGGGGCAAAGTTATAGATTTTAGTAGTAGACTAATACAGAATGTCTGCAGCAACTGCACCAAATATAAAAACTACTTATAAAACTGTCGTATCATTCTCAAATATTTGAAATTATTGCTCTCCTTCTTGTTATGGATTATGTAATCTCAGTTGATTATATTGTACCATGGCCACTGGTAAAGTAACAGATTTTTTCACCACATTCTTACAAGCATGTTAATAAACTCATTTTGGGTTTAACCTAAGGTATCTGTTTTCTTCTTATATGATTTTCTTCTCTGATATACATCTTCTTGTCATGGATTCTTCCATCATTATCACTAATATTATTTCAGCCTAGAATGTTTATCTATAAATTTATGTGTGTCATAAATAAGATTCAGTAGTCAAAAACTCCAAGACAATGTCCTGTATCAGTCTCCTTTCACTTGAGTACTCTTGGGTACTTCCTACGTCATAACTTGATAGCTGGTGTGACTTAGGCAATGTTCACAGCTGACCCATAAATGCATTGCAGCTGTGCTGAGAAATTGTCCTCTTCAGCATCCAGATGGAAACTACTGTAGACCTGGCTTGCTTCCTCTACGAGATTCTTTCTCTCTACCTTAGTATACAAAAACTATCACCATTTGTGTGTGTGCTGTGTAAGAAAACTAGAACAATTTTCTAAAAACGTACCTCTATGAATTCCATCCACTTCATTTAATATTTTAATATGATAACTATCCTAATTTTATTAATCCATACCTGTTTTCTTCCTAAATAAAATGTAGAGATCTCAATAAATGGAGACTTAATTTTTGTAGTTTGTGTATGTGGGAATAATATATTATATATTTATTAGAGTTGATAAAAACATTATTTGCTATATAAAGGAGGAAATGAATAAAAGAAGATTGGATTAGTGGAGGTAAAGTAAGAACTTATTAATGTCTGTCGTATTTATAGAGAAACCAGTGGAAATACAGTCTAATCACTGTAAGTTGACCTCCCAAGGGGCTGTTACAAACAGGTGAACCTATGGAGGTGTACAACATAAGGAACTAGGTCTACTGGACTGTTATATATATGTTGTGCATGTCCCCCAATCTGTGACAATCAGATCAACTTAAGGAAGTAGTCAATATAGGGAGGTGGTCAACTATGAAGGTTCTACTGTATTTAGTTATTTGTATATTTTCCAAACATGGTGTCACCTGAGATTTTACTGCAGCATTAGAAGTTATTCATAATTAAGAGAGGAAAATAATCCTCCAGTTCAGATTTCCATTGGATAATTGTTCTTTCTTAAATTGATTTACATAGAGTTAATCCTGTTTAAGATTTTATGACTGGGCATTTTCCTTAATTGGTATCCTAAAATAGCCACCCAATCATTATCCTACTTTGATAAATTAAAAAAATCAGCCTTTCTCATTTTCACTTCCTATGTGCAATCTATAGTAATTTACATTCTTAATATTGGATTTATTTTCCAGTTCTTGTGTTTTATAGACTTATGTTATAGTCTTCCCTTTTGTAAAAAATGGTGAGCAATTTAATCATGTGAAGCCTGACTTCCTAATTCTCTTTAATTTTCATTATTTTCATAATATTTAATATATTTTCAAAGATGAAAAAGGAGGTCAGCTGTAAGAATTGAATTGTATCAAGTCTTTTGAAATGCATTTAACACCTTTGCTGGAAGTCTCAGTAAAGAAGTCCATCATTGCATAGATGTATAAACTGGCATTCTTTCCTCCCAAGTCAGAACTGCAAAATAGTTTTTTATCCCGCTGGTTTGATTGTTTCTTTAGTTCACTGAAATAAAATTAATATCAAGCATATTTGGAAGAACAGTTGACATGTGGCCAGTAACAACTTGGGAGACAACTTCAGGAGATTTTTGTTTGCAATGTAGAAAATATTTTGTGCAGTGTAGAAAAATTACAAAATAAAATGTGGGTAGCAATACCTTATAACTATGCTTTGCAGGTCTAGGACAGGACCTGGAAACTAACTGGAGGTTAATCCTCAACAAAGAGTTACACTTAGGCAAATATTTACCAAAAGTGAAGCATAACAATGAGAGAGTAATAAGCTTGAAATGCTACAGAGAACGTCAGATCTCAAGTCTTCTCATCTGTTGGGCTCCAATTTAAATGCCCATTAGAATAAACTGATCAATGAATCAAAAATAACTCAAGCAGATATCTCATGGTGATGGATGTGGAGAGCAGCAAGTCGATGAATTAATGTGTTTGATCTCATTGCTGGTGTTAATTTGCTAATGTCTGTTTTGATATTGAGAGGCTTTGTTTTGTTCCTTAACAATGTATGAAAATCAAACTCCTGGCTGCCTTTTTACTGCATTGCATTGTGAATTATCGGAACTTTAAGTATGTACTCATTATTAAAGAGTTTCTGAGAAGAGACAATGAAAGAATTGAAATGATTATTTATACATCTTAATCACTCTATTTTAACCTTTTCTCACTTCTTTTATCTGCACTATCATGTACCAGGTTCTCTACACAGACCTATCTGTGATTAAGGGGAATTGACAAAGGGAAAAATAAAAAGAAAATGGAAGATATAGTTGGGCCAAAATCCATGTTCAAGTGGTAGCATGATAATGGATAAGCTGAATTAAAATTGTTAAAATGGAGTGGTACCTGTGGCTCAAAGGAGTAGGGCCCAGGTGGTGGGTTCAAACCCGGCCCCGGCCTGCAAAAAAAAAAAAGAAAAGAAAAGATTGTTAAAATGGAAAAGAAATTCAAATCCGGGTGGCGCCTGTGGCTCAGTGCATAGGGCACCGGCCCCATAAACTGAGGGTGGCGGGTTCAAACCCAGTCCTGGCCAAATTGCAACCAAAAAATAGCCAGGCATTGTGGCGGGCACCCGTAGTCCCACCTACTCGGGAGGCTGAGGCAAGAGAATCGCTTAAGTCCATGAGTTGGAGGTTGCTGTGAGCTGTGTGACGCCACTACACTCTACCAAGGGCAACAAAGTGAGATTCTGTCTCTCCAAAAAAAAAAAATGAAAAAGAAGTTCAAATCCATTCTAAGACCAAGAGAATTGAGAATAATTGAGAATAAATTTTCTTTACTAATTAGATTTTTAATAAGGATAATCCTTGATTTGTTATACACTTATTAATTCATTTAACACTTTTTTATTCAGTTAATATTTGTTTGTATCAATTGTATGCCAGATATTTTTAATATTCTGCAAATAGAATGATAAGGCAAAATACCACAGGAAACTAAGATTTTACTGAAAGCAACTGAAAATAAGTAAGCAAACAGATATATGACTGTGATAACTTTTATAAGTTATCATTAAAATACTTTGCTACAGTTTAATAGAACTATTAATAAAGTTGTCGATTACTCAATGTATGTCAAATTAATTGATAAAAGCACATGTTTTGAAAAGATACTATTTTCAATATCACCAACAATGTTAAATACCTTGAAATAATCTTGCAAACTGTACAACACGATTGAAAGAAAGTATCCCTATGGAAATGTAGAGACAGAATTTGCTAGCGCATTGGACATGCCATTATTTTAGAAATGTAAATTTTTCCTGTTAAGGACAGATAACAGGTGCAGCTTGACAGTTCTACCAAGTACGAGGACAAGTATGAGGCAGCCAATAAACATGCAGCCAAAAACCACAAGGACAGGATTCTGAGGTTCAGGGCTTTTTCTAGGCCAGGAACATACACCGAACTAGGAGCTTATGAACAACGTGAACTTTCCCTTATTAACATGAATATTCCACCCCCCAGCTTGACAGCTGATTAGGGAACCAATATAAAAAGGGCACTTCATTATGTCCAGAGTCTTCCCCACTGGGCCTGCTTCCTCTTTGTATTGTGTGACGCACCTTACCATCTTTTCCACTGACCGAGACCACGTGTCTCTTGTCTAAAACAAACTTTCACTTTGCACTTCTGCCTTCACTGGTGTGAACTGCCTGCATACATCTTCTGCCCCATCATCAAGATGATACCAGACCCATTTTTTTGCTGGGAACCAAGGGCCAAAGGACAAAATTCAAACCTGAAATTTTCCATCTTCCTTAATGTACAATGTAGTCACACAAAAATCTCAAAACAAAACCAAAAACAAACAACAAAAAAAGCCCAACTAAACAAAGAGATGGATTGAAAAATTCACAAGGAAGTTCAAATAATCATGAATAGTTAAAGTCCTTTTTAAGAAAGAAATAAAGGTACAGAATTCACTTTACTCAATATCTAAACTTATAATCAAAAATACGTTGTATAAAAATAGGCAAACAAAAGTAACAGAACAGAGATCCCATCAACAAATTCAAACTCAAACATAAGTTCTCTTGATTTATGACCAGTTTGGGTCTGCATAGTAATGAAAAACATTTTATAAGTTCTCCTGTGACAATTATTTTCCTATACAGAAAAATAAAACTATCTCTACCTCATACCGTATAGCAAAAAATAATTTCAAATAGGCATTATGCCACCCACACTTATGGTATATTTGCCCATTTATTTATTTCCAAAATTAATTATAAAATTGTCATGTTATTTTCATATGATGAGATTATATTCTAACTATTTTCCTTTACTTTCTTAGGTTTACTCATGTTCTTCTCATTTTTTTAAATTTTTGTTTTTAGGCTTATCAATTTTTTTTCTCCCTCATCAGTTCATCTATTTTTCTGTTTCTTTTATTTTGTTTTACTTTTAAAATTCTCTAGGCTTCTCCCTGGATTCTGATTACCATGTCGAAACCCAGTTCATTTATAGGTGGTTTGATGCTGTCTGCAGTGGTAAAGATGAGGATATCAAAAATATCATCAGCTGAACCTGCTTCCTCCAACTCACATAGGAAAGTGATAAGTGTTCCAGAGACAAGTTGATTACAGATTTTGTGGAAGCCCCTTCTGAGCAGAAATTGACAGTAGTCTCTGGTTTAAATGTGTAGAGTGTGGTTCTAACACTCTGAGTAACTGGAAACAGCTTTATTTGAAAGGAATTAAACTCTCACTGCTTGTGAATGGACCTGGGCTCTGCTAGTCCTAAGGCTTTAGTCCTGGTCTTGGTTACTGCTTGTTTTATTCTGCATCTTGGCCACAGAGATATTTATCTTGCATTTGTTGGCATCAACATTCTCTCTCTCTCTCCCTCTCTCAAAGACTCAGATGAATAGATCGGAACTTAGAACTCGCTGTGATTGTATCTTACGTGATTGTACCATCCAAAAATCTACTACCTACTAAGTAGTTTCCCTGATGAAATGCTGAATGCTGACCATTCTGTGTAAGATTACAGGCTCTTAAATTTTCATGGTGTTCAAATTAGAAACCTAAATATATCAGGTGTCTTATGTGTACTAAAAGATAAATTATTTTTAGTTGTCCAAAAAGCCAGTACAACCTTCTCTATTATTTTGAAACTGTCTTGGCTCAGCACCTGTGGAACAGTGGTTATGGTGCCAGCAGCACAGGGGTTATAGCACCGGCCACATACACTGAGGGTGTTGGGTTTGAATCTGGACTGGGCCAGATAAACAACAATGACATCTGCAATAACAACAACAAAAAAGCCAGACGTTATGACGGCACCTGTAGTCCTGGCTACTTGGGAGGCTGAGGCAAGAGAATTGCTTAAGCCCAAGAGTTCAAGGTTGCTGTGAGGTGTGATGCTGCGGCCCTCTACCAAGGGTGACATAAGTGAGACTCTGTCTCAAAACAAAAAAAACAAAAAACCCAAAAAACTAGCTTAAGAGTTTTCTATTGTTAATATTGTCTTTCAGACACCTCAAATTTAAATAGTAGTGTATCAATTGTATCTATAATAGAATTTGGCTTAAAATTAACATTGCATAGAAAATAGATAGATAAATAATTTTTTTCACTATTAATTTACAGATAATATATTCTAAGAAATGATAAATAATGATTATACAAAGATTCTCTAAATATTATCTAGTGGTCAATTAGCATTTGAAAATGGACAAGGTTACATATTTTTGTGATAAGATATTTAATAACAAGGGATATAAAATTTGAACTGTGGTTATTATACATTTTTAATTCTAAAATGAAAATCTAAAACTTTCAGGTTAATATTTTTTATCTTGCCAGAAGTTTTCAATTTTTGGACTCATTAATTTACTAGAGCAGAGACTCTGAGTTAAGCCGATACAGTCATTATCTATTTAGGAATTCTAAGTATAGTGTACGCATGCTTTCTTTCCTAGAATCATTTGCCATTTCAAGTAGAGCCTTTATTTCATTCTTTATTTTCTAGGACTTCATTATCTATGCTAAGCCTGACATTTTCCAGATTGAAGATACTAAATTTGTCTTTTTCGACCATCTGTGTTAATTCTTGTGCTAAAACCATCACTTATCACTTTGCCCTAATTAAATCCAACTGTACATATCACTCAATGCCCTAATATCGCCTTCCTGCAATCTTTTCTCCCTCCTTGACAAAACCAACTTGTAACTGTACTGAAAGCGGCGCTAGCTCAATGTCTCCAAGATAGATGAGCACATGCTGTAAAGAGGGAGCTCCCTCGGAAAGGGCCTTTGTACTTATCACTTTGATTGAGTCTTTCCATTTTCATCCACCCTGAGATGGTCTAATTTTGAACTTCCTCCTTTTGCATTTCTAATGAAAGGCAGACAGCTGTAATTCTAACTTCGCCTTCTTTGCAGTTTTTCAGTGGCCCTCCTACGTTGTCCTCCATACAGTTTACCCAGTCATTGCTTTTATTGTCTTTTTTACCCCATCTAGTTGACACACTTGTTCAAAAGGCAAAGTACCTGATTTTTAACTTTATTTTTGTGAGAAGTGTAATTGACTTATGCCATGATTGAGTGTTTTTCTCATGTTGGCTAGCATTTCTAGATAATTCACTCTCTGTAAATAACAAGCAATATTACTCATGCTCTGCTCCCTCTGACTTCTAGTCCTTCAAGCATGCTGTTGCTGACTGCCTGATCTGAAATACAGACAATCATTTCTGTGTCACCGCATACTGAAGTAACCAGTTCCACTGACTGTTTATTTGTGGTAAAAATTGGCTTGCTGTAGGTTGACCATTTTTTGGAACTGCTTCATTTTTGCTTATATGGTAAAAATTTCATTATTACCTCAACAAAGCAAACTTGTTTGTGTGTGTGTATGTGTATATATATATATAGCACATATACATATATGGTTGTAGGTATATAATGAGTCTACTTGTCCAGCACAGACAAATGGCCAGCAAAGACAACTTTTATTTTTTTCTTTTGTTTTGGTTATTAATGAGCTTTAATAATTTGGAGGCAGTTTTTGATTTATGAAGATGCTTGAGACAGTGTAGAGAGTTCGCATATATTCTCTGTCCCCTACTCACCCAGTTTCCACATACATTTACATTTTGCGTTAATGTGATGTATTTGCTATAATTGATAAGCTAATATTGATATACATGTATTATTATGAACTAAATTTTACAGATTACTTTAGAGTCAGTATGTCGTACATTCTATGAGTCTTGATAAGTGTATTAATGACACCCATCTGCCTTTAAGGATCATACAGAATAGTTTCACAAACTTAAAAATTTTCTTTATTTCACCTTCTCTTTTCTGGAAACCCTGATAACCACTGATCTTTTTACTGTCCTCATAGTTTGCCTTTTTCAAAATGTCATATAGTTGAACTTATGCAGAATGTACCATTTCATATTGGATTCTCTCAGTTAACCTTATGCATTTAAGGTCACTCTGAGTTCTCTTGTAACTTTATAACTCATTTCTTTTTCCATTCCATTGCATGGACATACCACAGTTTATTTATACACTCACATATTGAAGAATATCTTGTTTTTTCCAGGTTTGGGTAATTATGAATAAAGATGCTACAAACATCTATGTGCAGGTTACAGCATGGACATACGCTTTCATTTACTCTGGGTAAATAATCAGGATCGTGACCGACAGACCCACGGTAAGAGGGTGTTTAGTTCTGTAAGAAACTCACAAACTGTCTTCAAAGGGGCTGCATTCCCATCAACCAAAACCGAGAGCTCTTGTGCTCTGCATCCTCCTCTGTACTTGGTATTAGCGGTGTTTCAGATTTTTGCCATTCTAATTAGTATATAGTCATACCTCATTTGACATGTGATGTGAGAATTTTTTTGTATCTCATTGGCCAATTACTTATCTTTTTGTGGGGTATCTGTTCATATCTTTTGCCTACTTAAAAAAAAAGAGAGAAGAAACATTTCTGCTCTAAAGTTCTTGCCCTATTAAAAAAACCCTTCTACTGTTTCCACTACTGATTCTTTTATACATTAAGTCTATTTAGAACATTTTGAAGGCTGTAATCTTTCTTATAATGTTCCCATAAATTTATTATTGATATGCATAGACATTATTTAAAACCACATAAAATTTTATGTAGACTTTTCTTACAATGTTAACTGCATATTGCTATATATTTTATTCATTGGCACAAAGGTCTATTTTAGAAAATGATCATATCTCTAACAACTACTTGTGATTTTTTTTGTTCCATTCTGTTTCATAAAGTGTAATTGGCAGAGTATAGAACTCACCCTTTTTATTGTATATATTTGCAAGTTTTGATAATGCATGCAGTCATGTAATCAGACTACATTTAATGAGTTCAAGACCAGCCTGAGCAAGAGCAAGACCAGGGCTCTTTTGAAAATAGAAAAACTAGCCGAGGGTTATGACAGACTCCTGTAGTTAGAGCTACTCATGAGGCTGGGGCAAGGTCATCTCTTCAGCCCCAGAGACTGAGGTTGCTGCGAGCTTTGATGATGCCACAGCATTCTATCCAGGGCAATAGAATGAGACTGTCTCAAAAAATAAACATAAAAAATGAAAAGATAGAGGATGGTTTCAGCACTGTGCAAGACACCTCCGTCATACTGTAATTAACCTATCTCCTCACTACCAGCTTGGGAACTGCTAATCTGATTTTTTTTTTTTTTTAATCACAGTGTTGCCCTTTCTAGAACATCATAGGAATGGAATCATCCAGTATGAATCTTTCAGGTCTGGTTTATTTCACTTAGCGTAATGCACTTCAGACTCACCCATGCTAGTATGTTTATCTCTAGTGCTACCTTATTTCTGTCTGCTATATCACTATACAGAATTATTTCATTTGTTTATCCATTCGCCAGTTGAAGGACATTTGAAGTGTTTCAAGTTTTTAGCAATTGTGACTAAAGCTGCTATAAACCTTTATAGATAGGTTTTTGTATAAAGATAAGTTTTTGTATAATTTTGGTAAATGAAGGAGTAGGATATCTGGTTGATGTAATAAGTACATTTAACTGTATTTAAAACTGCCAAATTGTATTTCAAAGTGATTGTCATTTTGCGTTTTTTATCACTAGGTACGAGAACACTAGTCCTCTAAATCCTGGACAGCACTTGGTATTTTTAGTATTATTGTTGTTCATTTTAAAAATTTTAGTCATTCTAAAATGTAGAGAGAGGCATCTCACTGTGGCTTTTCATTTCTCTAACTATAAATGACATTTAGCCAATATATTTTGGTGTGCTTATTTGCCTATGGGTATATGCATCTATCTGTATTAGTCAATTATCTATTCAAATATTTTACCTATTTTTAAAATGTGGTTATTTGTTTTCTTGTTTTTATGTTTTATATATTCTGGATACAAGTACTAACATGAGCTGAATGTTGTTTCCATTTCAAAATTCATGTTGAAATTTAATTGTCATTGAAACAAAATTCAGAGATGGGATATTTCAGAGGCAATTCAGCTATGAAGGCTCCACCCACACAGGTGGGATTGATGTGATTATTGGTTATAACTCACATTATGAAAAAATGAGTTCTGTCTTCCCTTCCTCTCTCAGCCTCTCCACCTTCCTGCTATGTGAGATTACAGCATTCCCCTACCTTCCTGGGGATATAGTGTGGGGTGTCACTGTGGAAGCAGAGAAACTTGGCCTTAATCTTCTAGTGCCTTGATATTAGACTTCCCAGTCTTCAGAACTGTGAGCTAATAAATTTTCATTCCTTATAAATTGCCCAGTCTCAGATATTATGTGATAGAAGCACAAAACAAACCAAGACAAGTACTTTATCAGCCGTATACATTAGAAGCATTTTCTTCTAGTTTATGGTTTGCTTTTCATTCTCTGAGAAGTAGCATACAAAAAGATAAGATCTTATTTTTGATAAGATCAATTTATCTTTTCTAAAAAAGTTTTTAATGTAAAAAATATTTGTTTAGAGCAGGTCATGGTAAGAGATAAAGCAGGAAGTTGCTTGAGTTACTACAAGAAATATCAGTTAATCTGTTAATGTCATTTGCCTACAGTTTTTACAGGACATTTGCATCTGTGTTCGTTGGGGATATTGTCCTATAGATTTTTTTTCTTGTGGCGTCTTTGTATGATTTTATTATCCAAATGATGCTGGTCTCCTAAAATTAGTTGGAAAGTATTCTCTCTACGTGCTCATTTTAATTTAGATGGTTACTGCTACATAATTCACTGTTCAAACTGTTTTTTGCTAAATACCCCAAATTTTGTTATATTGTGTTTTCATTTTTATTTGTCTAAAGATATTCTTTGATTTCCCTTTGATTTCTTCTTAGATAATAACCCAGATAGTGAAAAAAAAATAGGAAAAGGGTGAATGCTCTTTTTCTCTGTCATTGAACTAGGGTATTAATTTACTCCTGCCCTCAGACATCAAAAATCCTGGTTCATGGGCTTTCAGACTTCAGGAGTTACACTACCAACCACCACTGTAAACTTAATTTTCAGACAGTTAGCTTAAGACTGAATTACACCACCAGGTTTCTGATTCTCTGTCTTTCAGATGACATATTGTGGGATTTCTTAGCTTCTATGTGAACATATTCTTACAATAAACTTCATGTCTACTATTATCTATCTATCTATCAATCATCTACCTAGTTTTAATATGCAATTGCCCTTCATCCATGAGTGAATAGTTCTAGGACTTTGCAAATACCCAAATCCACAAGATGCTCAAGCCCCTTTTATAAAATGATGGTTTATTTGCATATGGCTTATATATACCATTTCATTTCTAGATTATGTATAATACTTAATAAAACATAAATGTTATACATTAATATATAGTTATACTATATTATTTAGGTGACAAGGGAAAGAGAAAATAAGGTTTATGCATATTCAATACAGATGCTTTTTCCCAAAATATGTTATATCTGGTGTTGGTTAAATCATGTATATTGAGTGTGTGCGTGTGTGTGTGTGTGTGTGAGAAAGAGAGAGAGAGTGAGAGAGATTGAAAGAGACAGAGAGAGAGAACTCATCCATATATTATGTATATCTCTATTTTTCATATTACACTGCTGGATACTTTTTGGATAGCTTTATATATATATGTTTGTTTTAAATTTTTTAGCCCTCATATATATTATTATTTTGTTTCTATTCCTATAGAAACCCCTGAATAATACAGATCCTGAATAAATTTGTACCTAATAATTTTCTTTTTGACGGATGCTATTATGACCTAGTATCGTGGTTTTAACTTCTAATTCTTGTTGTTTATTGTTAGTATATAATAAAGCAGTGACTTTCATCAGTTATATTTTACGGCCTAGCTATAGTCATGTATTACATTCGTACTTACATTACTTTTTTGAGATTTTATAGAGAAACTGTTATGTAATTTACAAAGAAAGAAAGATCTATTTCATCATTTATGGTCTACATACTTTTTGTTTTGTTTTCATGTCTTACTGCACTAGGTCTTCCAATATCATGTTGAATAAAAGTGGTGAGAGGATTATAGATCCCTAATGTCACACCAATGGGGCTAGGTCAGGGACTGCTTATTTTTGGGTGTTCCTGAGCCTCTCATTGTATGTGACTGTTAAGTAAGACGCTAGATGTGGATTTTATAGATATTACATATCAAATTAAGAAGTTTCTCTATTTCTCACTTTCAGAGGTTGCTTTAAGTCAAGAATTGATATTGAATTTTATTAAATATTTCAGCATTATTTGACAAAATAACATGACTTTCTCTTTTATTGATTGATGTAAATTACATTAATTGACTTTTGAATGCTGAACCAATCTTGCATACCTGGAATAATCTCATCTAGCCATCATATACAATTTTTTTTTTGTTTGGTTGGGTTTTTTTTTTTTTTTTTTTGCAGTTTTTGGCCAGGTCTAGGTTTGAACCTGCTATCTCCAGCATATAGGACTGGTGTCCTACTACTTTGAGCCACAGGCGCTGCCCAGCATCATATATAATTTTTAAATATTGCTGGAATTGATTTGCTAATATTTTGAAGACTGTGAAACTACATTCATGAGATATATGGGTCAGTAGTTTAACTTTCTACTAATGTCTTTCTGGTTTGGATATTAGTATAAAACAGATCTCATAGAATGAGTTAAGAGGTATTACTTCCATGTCTATTTTCTTGAGAGATTCTAGAGAATTGGTATTATTCCTTACATGTTCAGTAAAATTCACTAATAAAATTATCCTTGAGCTTTATTTAAATATTATTGATTATCAACTTAATCCCTTTCATTAATATAGGCACATGAAGATTATATATTATTTCTGTGTGTGTTTTTTATTTTATATTTTCTAAGACATTGCTAAATTCAGTCTGAGTTATCAAATTTATGGCCATGAGAGTTGTTCGTAATATTCATTTGTCATTTCAATGTTCAAGAGATCAGTGTTGATGACTACCAATTATTTATGTTATTAGTAATTTCTTTCTATCCAATATTCTTGATTTCTGTGGAATGAAATTGATCAACTATTGATATCTTCAAATGCCAATTATTGGATATATTGATTTTTCCCTATTACATTTATTTTATAATTTTATTCATTTCTACCCTAATATTTAGTATTTCTTTTTCTCTGTTTGCTTTCAGATTGAATTTCTATTATTGATAGTTTCTTCATCATGTTGTTTTTATATACATGTTTCCTAAAATATGCATTCAAAGTACAATTTTTTTTAAGCATGGTTGTAATCATGTCCAACAAATTTTGATATATTCTATTTTCATTTTTAATTGGTTCTAAATAATTTTTTAACTTTATTTAAACATTTTCTTTTACCTATATGTTCTCTGGTAGGCTATGTTTAACCTCCATGTGTTTGAAAATTTAACACCTATCTTTTTGTTGTTATTAATTTCTAGTTTAATTCAATTGTAACCTAAGTAGCATAAGTGTAAGAATCTTATGGATATTAACAGTATTAGAAGGTCCTTGTAATTTCATAGATTTTACCTCCCATAACTACTAGGCTTTCGTGGCAATGTGCCAAGATATATCTTTTTATAGCTCTGAAGAGAAAGATAAAGAAAATTAGTAGCTATTGATCATGTTATATTTCTACAGGGAGCATTTTCTTTGCTTCTTGTGCAAAGTTAGTGCAGGAACAAATTGACTTCTAATCAGTAACTGAGAAAATTTGAAACTATGCTCTATTCTTCATTAGGGCTATTTCAGGTTCACCTGCACTCCTATACAACAACCCTGGCAGTTTCAAATGGAAAAATCTTGGGGATTTACCGGGTTTGCCTCTCTATTGTAGACGATGACACCCCCTCCCCTTTTTAAAAATCTTTCATTGAGTCAAAGGAAAGCATTATTCAGATTCCCAGCTTCATCTTAATGGCCTCTTTTGACTTGGCAAAGCTTCAAAGAAAAAAGTGCTGCCAAATGCCTTGCTCATTTCTCTGGCCTTTTACTCCACAGAAGCTTGAATATTCAAGTAATTGCTACTTTTTAAATTCTTCCATACCTTCTAACATATATTTTTTAATGTTCTAACCACCTTTTCTTCTTTCATAGGAAGATTAGTCTGAATAAAAATATTCCACACTTATTAGCAGGAAAAGCTCAGCATGGCTTTATAAATTCCCATATATTTTTTTCCACATAAATCTAATATGCCAGATTTCTGAATAATTTGCCTAGTTAAGGACATGACATTAATACAAATAAGATAATACTATTGCTTTTTAAATGTTTTGATGTTCTCTCATTTAACCTTCTGTTTGTTTGTTTTTGAGACACAGTGTCACTCTGAGACTCTGGGTAAAATGCTAAGGCATCATCATAGCTCACAGGAACCTCAAACCCTTGTTAACCAGTCCTCTTGCCTCATCCTACTAAGTACCCAGGACTACAGATGCCCACAGAACACTTGGCTAATTTTTCTATTGTTAGTAGAAATGAGGTCTCATTCATGCTCAGTTACATCTCAAACACTTGAACTCAGGGGATCTCCCTTAGTCTAGAATACTACCCAGAATACTATTGAGTGTCTTTCCAAATTGTATGAGAATGATAAAATTGTAAAATTAAGAGAATGCAATTCAAGAAGTGAGTTAGATGGATATAGTAGAAAATGTTCTAATTGATGAAAAGAATATGGGATTTATAAAGAAGATGTTTTCTTAATTATAAGTAAATTTGTTAGGGTTAAAGATTGACTTTTCCTTGTCTGTTTTATACCAAGATTTTAAATGAATTGTGAGGGCAATCATGAGATAAGTAGGTGACAATGAGCACAGAGGTAAAAGGATATGTTGTCAAAATAGTTTGCATGAAAAAAGTAGGTTTTAAAGAGGGATAAAAATACATGGATTTATATTGACCTGCTTAGGTGATGTTTCTGTGTACATTCACATCTCTGTTGAAATAGGTGGTACAATGTAATGAAAGTGTACATGAGATGAAAAAAGAGAGGAGGGGAATTGAGTGGAAGTTCTAATATGTCATCCCATAGGAAAATGTGAAACTTTGCACCAAGAAGTGCTTCTTCTATGTAGGTGAAATGAGGCTAGCTGGTGGAGGATGGTAAGTTTTGTGTTTTTCTACTCTAACTGGCGTATGAGTTTTGGAGGCTGACACAGAAAGGGAATGATAAATATTGCCATTAGTTTGTTTGTTTGTTCATTTCTTCTTGGCTTATTGATGGGACCAGATAAGACCAGAAGTGCTTTGCTTTAGATGAGATCAGCAAGAAAAATCTCTGTAGAAAAATGAGATTACACTTTCATTTGGTTCAAAACAATCCTGCATTTCAATTTCAAGACCATCCTAATTGAATTTAAGCTTTGCTAATTCAATTTGGCTTTTAAAATTAAGTGAATACATAAATTTATGACATATCAAATTAAAAAATACACAATATTCTCAATGGTTATATTGAATTGTATGATCATGTAAAGGAATGACCTCCAGAGAGAACTGCCTCATATATTAAAGTCCTTCCCTTATGAAATAATGTGGTGATGGGCAAACCTCGATAAAATAACAGTATGCAACTGGATAGTCATGAACATCTGATAAACATGAAGAGATTTGGGGAAATTTGACGTTAGATGCTTATTATCAGTCATCAGACCAAGGAAACAAAGAAAGGATATATCTGCAAACAGCTTTTCTATCAGGGTTCAGAGAACTATGTTACTCCCACCAGATATATGGAACAAAAGCAGAGATCATGGGCAAGTAAAAGTAGAAAAACATTAAATCACTTTATTAGTGCCTTGCAATGTGTATTTTATAAGATGCCCTGCAAAATATATTTTATAAGATTATCCAGATCCAGCTTTTTACAATTTTGTATGATATGCTAGTAGTTATAAATAACAGTACAAAGTATGAAAATAGTAACAGAAATTGTCGTCCTAATCTAAGAAGTGAGTATAAGAAAGTTAAGTCCTAGTTCAGTGTAGGGCCTCACAAAACTACGAACAAAACAAAACAAACATAATTGATTAGCAGAGCTTGCATTGCTCTAATATACTTGGCAAAATTCTTCATTTCTTAACAGTTTTGACATGGATACAATAAACATTCAGAAGAATCAAGAAGCCAGGAAGGAAATCAAATGCAGGAAAAAAGTAGTTTACAGAAAAAGAATCTCCACCTAATCCTTTCATTTGAAGGGACAAGTGTCCTATGGCTTAGCAGAGTAAAACTATATAGAATATAGAAATTGTACCCTTCTAGTTGGAAAGAAAACATTTCTAAAATTTTCATATTATTTCGGAAAACATCAAAGCCAAGAATGGAACTTTTGTCCTCTTTCAAAATCAGAAGAGAGAGGAGAGAAGAAAACAGCAGATTTACTTATTAAAATTTAATCACATAAGGAAGACGATCATTTTGAAAGTAATGACTATTACTGTCACCTGTGAAAACTGATTTGCCTATGGTAAGGAACTAAATTTTCAAAAATTTATGAACCATATTTTATTAAAAAGTAAGAATACCCTAAATTTATTGAAAAGAAATATCCTCAAGATTTATGAAAGACTACATTCAGAAGTAAAATTTTCCCTTGTAAATGAAGCAGTCTACATAATAAAGCAGAAAATTGGCACATTTAGTCAACTTGTTCAAGAACTTTTCCTGGACTTCTAAGGAAACAAATGCAATAATAATTGGACATATTACTAGTTTAGACAAAAGAAGCAAGGAATCTAATATATATAAATGGACATATGGAAAAGTGGTTAAGAAAATAAAAAAAATAAAGATATTGAAACTAAAATTGAGTTAAAATTAGAAAAAGAATTCAAATGAGAATTAGAATTTTCAAATTATAATTAAGTCCAATCTCAAATTAGAAAGAGAGTTCAAATTAGAATTAGAATTTATAAAGTAGCATTTAAAGCTATTTTAAATAGTAAGTCATCTACATTGCATTTGAGTTTGGGGCTCAATTACCATTGTGGTAGACAGCAAGAATTTGATACATTGTTCATAAGATATTTATTAATGATTAGACATGTCACATGTGCATTGCTTTAATATTGTCTAGTTATGAACATTTCAAAGACATCCATAATTAGTTTTCATCCACATAAAAAAGAACTGAGTCGAGTGGAATTGGGCAAATTCATAGTGAACAATCCCTCTGAAATTAAAATAGGTTAGCAATCATTTTGACTCTTGATTTAGACTGAAGCAAGTTTTTGGTCATAGGGAATTGGCTTATTTCCCTTTTGTACTCTGATGCTTTCTTCCATATTCTTATACTGTTGTTTCATCACCAGTGACAATATGGCCCAAAACATCATCTTGTTTCTCCAAAAGGTCTTGGCAAATTTTGACTCTTGTTCATTTTTGCTCATTGGTATGTTTCTTTGGGATCATTTTGGACACAACTTTCAATCTTTTGGACACAAAAATTTCAGTTAGGATAACAGGATATTCCTATTTATATATCAATGTTTGTTTGGTCTTCTATGCTTCTCACAATCAGCAGACAATTTTGAAGCATATTTCAACAAATTATTGCAAAATTTTCATCGTTCTGCTTATTACTGACTGCCCTGACTGCTCTCTGTCAGTGATGCTTTCTCTCCCTTCAGAAAAAGGTTTAATTCATTTGTACACTGTCATTTTCTTCGTGGCCTCATCCCCTAAACCCATGCTAACATATCCCAAATTTCACTTCCACTCTTGCAAAGTTTAACAAGAAATTTAATGTTTGTTTGTTGCTCTAATCACAATGGCACACAAAAACATGCAACAATGAATGTCACTCAGCAAGACATCATTGCTACATGTTGACATAAACACGACTGTGGGCCACTGATATACCAAGGCTCTGAAACTTTATTGAGTTATTTTTACAGTGCTGCCAATGTAAAAGTGTGGTGGCAAGTGGGCAACCTTAATTGTCAGAGCTCATACTATAAAAATCTCTCTGCACATAAACTTGAAAACATTGAAGAAATGAACAAATTCTTAGATACATATAACTATGTAGGTTCAATCAGAAAATAATAGAGCTCCTAAACAGACCAAAATCAAGTAACAAAATTGAAGCAGTGATAAAAAGAATTCAAACAACAAAGTCCCTGACCAGATGATTTCATAGTCAAGTTTTACCAGACCTTTAAAGAAGAAATGATGATAATACTCCAGAAATTACTTTTGAGAAGGAAATGAAGGAAATGAAATTACTTCATTGAGTAGGAAATGTATTCTTCCTAATCCTTCTATGGATCCAGTATCACCTTGATACCAAAGCCAGAAAAGGCACAACAACAACAAAAATACAGACCAATATCCCTTATGAATATGCATATGACTCCTGGAGGAAAGAGAAGATTTAAAGATGCTTATGCCAAGTTTCTTAATTCAAATTTACTAACAAAGTATCAAATCCACTCTAGAAAAGGCATAAGTGGAGAGAAAAAAAAAGGACTGGGGTATTTACCTAAGGGAAGTATTTAATATGTTTTCCTCCATACCATTGATAAAATGTAGAAGGGATGATAATGTAGTGTCTTATTTGGAGGAAGGGAGTGGTGTTAGAGTGCCGTAGCATTGAAACATATTTGTTCATTTTTTCTTTTACTCCTTCAATGAATAAGCATTGAATGTCTTTTGTATGTCAGGCACTGTGAGCTATTGATACATTCATTACTCATACTTGGGAATTAGTCCTGCACAAAAACTGATACATTAATTTGTCTTTTATTTAAACTTCTGGGAGCTCAACAATTGTTTGCTGAATTAACAAATAATAACTTTAAGAAAAAAATGTACAAATTTTAGTAATTAATTGTGACCTATCTGAAAATTTCAATTCAAACAATGAACATACAAACTACTGAAGTTAATCTATGAAAGAGCAAGAATATTGTTTTTAAATAGTAGTTGTGAAGAAATTGAAGAAGTGGGGAAAGACAAAAGAATATATCTTTTAAAAATAGAATGATGTATGAATAAATTCAAATTTGAGGCCAAACCAAGACTAAGTGATTTAAAATTTTTCATAGGCGAGGCTGAGACAGGAGAGTTGCCTGGGCTCAGGAGATGGAGATTGCTGGGATGCCACAGCACTCTACTGAGGGCGATAGAGCAAGACTCTCTCTCTACAAAAAAAAAAAAAGAAAAAAAATTTTTCATAGGCCAGGTCTAGAGGGTTTATCTTTCAGTTACTTAGAGGAAATTAATATGTCGATGGTAGCAAAACTTAAAAAAGGAAAGAACCATGAAAATAATTCATACAATATCATTACTCAGTAGTGATGTGAAATTTTCAATATATCAGCACTAAAATATGTTAAAATAATATAGATCACCACATAGTTTTATAATGTGAAAACAGATATAATTTAACATTAAAATAGTTCAGAGTTGATATAAGTGATTTTTTTTGGTCTTCAGGATCTTGGAGAAAGAAAAGATTAGAGGATAAGACAAGGTAAGTTCTAACACGTCTTAGAGTGTATGATGCTGTTTGATTTGAAAAGTGCATCTTTCTGAATGTTTAGCTTACTGTAAAAATTATACACACTTATTCAATTAAAATAAGAAATCCTTTCACCAGTTAAAGTTCAGATGTCTTTGGATGTGGAAGTTCCTTTATAGAAAAAAAATCATCTGGCTCGGTGCTTGTGGCTCAAGCGGCTAAGACGCCAGCCACATACACCTAAGGTGGTGGGTTTGAATCCAGCCCCGACCCACCAAACAACAATAATGGCTGCAACCAAAAAAGAGCCAGGCGTTGTGGCAGGCGCCTGTGTTCCCAGCTACTTGGGAGACTGAGGCAGGAGACTCGCTTGAGCCCAGGAGTTGGAGGTTGCTGTGAGCAGTGAAGCCATGGCACTCTACCCAGGGTGACAGCTTGAGGCTCTGTCTCAAAAATAAAAAAAATTAAAAAAAAAAAAGAAAAAAATCATCGTAAGTTAGTAGTATATGCACAAAATAGAAGTTTTACACAGCTCTTGCTATCTTTAATAATAATTTTAATCTACTTTACTGACAGTGTTATTCAAGCTTATAAATTATTTCTGTACTTTCCTTGCCATTTGAAGACTTCCTCTTCTCTTCTGCTTTTGATCCCATTTGTTTTAACTTTGCTAAAATTTATTGCTTTGCAATTAACTTCCATATTTTTATATAGGTAAATTTAAAATGTTTAAAGTTATATAAAAAACACATTTTATTTTATTTTTTTTCTTTTCTTTCTTCTAGTGCGTTGAATCTATGTGTCTACTTCAGACTTTCTTTTTTTTTTTTTTCTGACAGAATCTCACTCATTGCCCAGGCTAGAGTGCCATGGTGTCAGCCTAACTCACAGCAACAACTTCAAACCCCTGGATTAACACAATCCTCCTGCCTCAGCTTCCTGAGTTGCCATGTCTACAAGTACCTCGCAGAATGCCAAGCTAAATTTTCTATTTTTTGTAGAGATAGGAACTTAATTCTTGCTCAGGCTGGTCTCAGACTCCTAAGTTCAAGCGATCTTTCTCAGCCTCCCACAGTGCTAGGATTATAGGTGTGAAGGCACCAGAAACAGCTTCCTTCAGACTTTCAACTGAAATCACATGGAGGCCACATCCTAGCCTTACAGCTACACGCTAGATGTAAAAGTTTTGCCCTAGCAGGAAGAACAAAATTGAACAGTCCAGATCTAAGATTGAAAAAGAGCAAGACTTGATATAATCAAGTTGTCTAAGCATTTAAAAGGATCAAAATATGAAACCCAATATGTATTATAATCATTAGCATTATCAGAAAGTGAAAATAACTTTAATTCATTAAATATGTTCAAGAAATTCACAAAGGAATTAAAAGTTGGAGATTTTTGAAAGGGAATTGAAATGTACAAGAAGCAATCAAGTACGTAAGTAAATAAATATATAGGCCAGACTTAGTGGCTCATGCCCATAAGCCTCGCACTCTGGGAGGCTGAGGAGGGCAGATTGCCTGAGCTCAGGAGTGGGAGACCATCCTGAGCAACAGCAAGACCCCTGTCTCTGAAAATAGCCAATCATTGTATCAGATGCGTGTAGTTCCAGCTATTTGGGTGACCGAGGCAAGAGGATCACTTGAGCCCAAGAGTTTGCAGTTGCTGTGAGTTATGATGACACGACACTCTACCAAGGATAACAATCTAAGATTCTGTCTCTAAATATATAGATGAATACATAAATAAATAAATAACTACAGGCTGTCATAAAGTTTGTGTGACATTTACTATGTTAAACTATTTTATGTTGAACACAAACTTTATGGACACCTTGTATATATAGCGTTGCACAATCATAGAGCACTCTATCTGGTTTCAAATACATCTATGAAATTATGCAAACTATCTACTCTTAAAAAAATACATATTTTATTTTGATTATAAATTTAAGTGTTTTCACCTTTTATCCTTAGCTTTATTGACACTTATTGATACACATTGGCTTAAAGTTAAAAATAAATATCTAAGACAAATTACTAACATATAAGTAAATATATCTTTAATATAGACATTCTGTGGACCAATTTAGGGCTTCAAAAAGGCATTAAAATGCAAATTTATAGTATTTTGGTAATTACAAAAATCTGATTATTAGTTGTTTAACAAACTACAGTAAAACCTTCAGAGTTGACTATTTGCCCAAGTTGACCATTTCCTTCAGTTGATCTGATTTTCAGAGACAGGACAAGCATCACATATTCCTTAAGCTGACCATCTCCACGTTGACCAGCTTGCTACAGTTCTTTTGCATGGTCAATTTACAGACGTTCTACCATAGTTTGATCAAACTTGGAGACAATGTAAAAATTAGTAAAGTTAAAGATATTTTCTAATTTCATTACAGACACTGACTATAGCAATTTACATAGAACAATTAACATTATAATCACAAGTTTGATTACCACTTTTAGAAAAAGCTAAAAATTAACTTTACTCAGCAAAATTTAAAATGAGTGGAATATTTAGTTAGAGGAAGTCATTTTCAATTTCTATCAAACTGGTGCATGTGTGCTGTAATGTTATACGGAAAAGCGACTTTTTATTTGTGGCAAGTTTTTTCGATATTTCTTGACCACAACACTTTGGAAAAGAAGGATATAGTGTATTGCTTTTTTAATTTTTCTTTTGTGTTTTCAGAGAATTAAAGTAATTAAAGGATCGAGTCACTTTTTAACTAGTAATTGTAGAATTTCTGAGCACATTTGAGAGTTGCTAGCATGGGAAGAATCCTTGGTAGATAAGTAGAGGAAATGAAGATATTGGAGTCAAGACAGGCAATAAATATTCAGCAGACATAGTCCTCTCAGTAACAATATTGGGCTACACTTCAGAGAGACACAGTCCTCTCAGTAACAATATTGGGCTACACTGAGTAAAGAGGTAAGGTGAAATCACCTTGCCTCCAAGGGTGTGTGATTAGTTGTTTAGCAATGATACTCTATTGAAACACTATGTTCTTGCTTCAGAGAGGTAGACAACAGCAATAACATTAGTAAAGGCAGCCTTTCTCAGAAGAAACCCAAGGTGTTAGGCAAATGCATAGTTTTCATCCTTGCATTATAATTGCTGTGTTTGTTTATGGACAAACTCTGAGGTGAACAAGGAGAGAAGATGTGAGAGTGGCAGACCTCGAGAAGATGAGAAATTTTGCCACCCTGGTGTCCTCTAGAGTGAGCCAAGGGAATGTGGATGGGGCACCAATCATGTCTACTATACTTATCGTCCTAAAGCAAGTCACACCAAGATCTGTGTGCAAGATTCTTAGAAAGGTACATTTTACAATATTGTAAAATCTTAAACTGTATTGCTTGCAGTATTCTTCTGGCAAATGTGTTCAAATATTTTTCTAACTTCCTGTTTAATGTTACTCTTGAAATTCACAAGAGGATTTTCAATAGGTTTTGCCTTATAGAAGATAAAGAATAGCAATGAGTTCTCTGAGACCCTTGACTATATGATATTTTTGCCATATTGCCTATTTTAAAAGTATGAAGGTTACATCTGGAGGCCAGAGAAAGATACCACCGACACAGGTTCTGTAGGGTGTCCTAAGGTAGGTGGAAGAATGGCTTTAGGCTGGCTCCAGCTAATTGTCTGATGTGGTTGTGAGAATCTGTTTAGTCTCTAAGATTCAAATATACAACTTCACATTTAGGAGTCTTCACTACCATCCCATCTATCTCCTCTGTCAGTTTCATGTTCTACAGTCTTTTCTATCAAGAGAAAAAAAAAATACTTGTACTGCTTATAACATGCCTGATGCGTCTGATGGGTTTCATGGGGGACATTCCTAGTGTACACTATTTGCCACATGATTCCTTCTCATAGTTGTTCAAATGTACAAAATTTACTCTTTAAAGACTAAATTTACATAGTTACAGAATGGCAAGCTTCCTTTTTATCCCAAGCAGATAAAATTAGACAACTGCCAGACATCTGAGTGCTACATATGGGTCCCAGTCTCAGTTCTCACTGCCAGTCTTCCAGATATTGATATGGTCCTTTATATAAAGGTCAGACTATATGGGTCTATATCATTAAATCATTGTAGGGTGGGCTATGTCACATTGTAAAATAACTAGGGGTATCTTTTTCTATTGATAGTTCTTTTTGTTTTTCATCTTTAATATGACACGTTTTAGTTATATTCTCTTGAGTTTGGGGGCCTGTCAGAAGTGGAATAAAACACTCGTAGATTACACACAAACACATACAAACATATGTATTTTCAGGTGTTGATTTCTCTAGTGTTTTTTTCCTAAGACTGTGTGTTTTTTGGACTAACAGTAACAATATTAAGCAAATGTTTTCTTATAATATTCATTTCTTTAACAACCAATTTCAGGAAGAAATGGAAGGGACATGCTGAAATCTCACAAATATCTCTAAAATCTCTCTTTCAATAATTCATCTTGGTTTATTATGATCTGACCTTCAGATTATACATTGCATGTAGTGTTGGGATAGCCATAGTAAAAAAAAAAAATAAAAAAAGTTCTTGTGATATATTTAAGTGATGGAGCTGTGACAAATTGTTTTTGGTTGCAACATGCCTCAAACTAGTCAAAACAGAATGAATGAGAATAAAATAATTGACCAAATAAAGAAAGCAAAAACAAAACACATGAATAACAACAACAAAACCACATGCTAAGGGCTGAGACAGTGCAGGCTCCAAGTGTGGAGAACAGTTTCTCCATGGTGATGTGCGAATTCTTGAATGATTCATCTTCAGGCTTGTACAAAATGGCATTATCAGTCACTTCCACGCATTAATGTATCTAGAGAAAAATAAGAGGCTATTTCTGCATTTATTTTATTCTTAGTGAAAAAAAAAAAACCTTTTAATAGCAAGCCACGGATCAAAACTTTTTCTCATTTCTTGTCAGGAATTAAAATTCAGTTTGCTCATTCTTAAAAGTAGTCAAAAGAGTACTCCACCATAATACAAATATAATTATACCTGCATACTTTAAACAGATTTTTCTCAGAGGATAAGTAAGTTATTTTTATATTTTATGTTATAATATTTCCTTTGAAAATTTTTATTGCATCAATTAATTTGTTATTTGACTCAATCAAGTGTATAGATCATTTATAATGTTGGCAATAATTTTATCCATTCTTATCAGAATTTATACAGTTTTCCTTATTGCATTGTATAAGACATCTACAAAATATTAAATAATAGAGATACAAATTATGATTTCAGACTGTGTTTGCACGTAAATACAATTCAAATTCTCTTACATGTAAAAGAAAAACAATAACTAATTAACATGATCAGAACTTCACTAAAAGTCCAGAAGAAGAAGTAACTTCAAGCATGGCAAACTACAACCTCAAAATACATTCTGAAGGATATTTCTTTCTATCCATATTTTTCAATTCTGCTTTTATTTGCATACTGTTCTCATTCTTTCCTAAAACAAATGAATTCTTTCATTAAGCCTAGAAGGATAGATGTTAGACACTTCAATTTATTATATCCATTCAGTTTATAGTCCCAAAGATAGGGGGAAAGTCTGTTCTGAATACCCTAGTATAAACACCGTGGAGTTAAGTGATGATTAGTCCCAGTTGGGTTAAGTGATATTAAATTACTCACTGAATTTATGCAGGGTACTGATGGACTTTTACTGATCAAATCTGGGTCATCTCTTCATCATAGAAAATGAGAAAAATAGCCTCACACAATCCCCATGGGATGTGAGAGACTTGATTTCCAATGAGAAATATTCGATAATCTATGCTGTATATCCACATAAAATGAATCACATATCTCAATGGATTAACAGAAAAACAGTTCATTGCTTATTCATATCATTATTCAATATATGGTAGTGTCATGGGTGGTCTGCTTCTAGCTTTGAAACAAGAATCCAGGATGCTTCAAAATGTTGAATCTAGCATCATCCACAAATTGGTTAAATATCTCAATGTTTTCCAGCTTGAAGCCAAGGGGTGGAAAAAAAGGTGAGATAATGATAAAGTTGCTTTGGCATGAAATTGGCATGTCATTCATGCTTGTATTTCATTGATAAGAACTAATCATAGAAACCCATAAGGATGTAATATTCTTTGGAAATTTAGTTAGCTGTGCACTCAAAAAGAGGTCGGATGATTTCCAGTGATATCACTAGTTTCTTCTATAGGAATTGGAAGTCAAATAGTATCTATTTGATACATGACCAGCCCATTTATTTTCTTTATTTTACTGAAAAAATTGCTAATGTTTTATTATTAAGTAGTATAATGTATGGTGATTTGAAATAATTACATACTACAGAAAGAAAACATCCTTTTTTTTTTTTTGTAGCAGTAATTTATTATGTAATAAACTCCCAAACTTACTGGTTCAAACAGCATGATTTATACTTCCTCATGATTCATTGGCTTAGCAAGGCAGGTGGCTCTTGTCTCTCCTGGGATAGCTGGTGGACCCAGTCATCTGACAGCTCAAATGAGACTGGAGGCAGGTGATGCTGGTGGAGTGCCTCACATTTCTTTTATCATGGCCTCTGGGCAAAATCATCTTCTGAGCAGGAAGGCATTATTAGGGTTTTGAAAGGTGAAAGCAAAAGATATGATTACTTTTAAAGTCTAGAGTCTCAAAGTCTCATGTAATTTTTACTCTATTCAGATGGTGAGAGCATGTCTGAAAGTCAGCACAGATTCAACAAGTAGAAATATAAGCTCCAGAGTTTGATGAGAGTAGCAATGACATCACATTACAAAAGAGAGTAGACACAAATAAGAGTGATATGTTGGTGATTTTTATGATTTTATTATTTTATTTTGAATTAATATTGGAAATATGGTGAGAGTTATTACCCAATATTCTGCATTAATTATGGTTATAGTAATCTTATTCTTATCTAACCTTTATTTGAAAGGACTTGTGGATACATTTTCTAAAAAATATATAATATTTCTGTGTTCCTGAGATGAAATTTATTTTCAGATGCAGCAATATGCAATGAGGACTGAGAATATTGATTCTGGATGAAATATTTCAGAATCCTTTTTACTGTAACTGAATGAGATATTGAAGAAATTTCTTAATATCTGTAAGTCTCATTTTAATATTATGTGACCTGGGGATTACGATACCTATCTCATAAATTTATCAACGTGAATGAGATATACATACATAAAGGACTTAGAATAAAGTGGATCATATAATCTGTGTTAAATAAATTTTGAAATTGTTATCCATTAGGAACTATTTTCTGTTGCTCATTTGTATCTGATAGTTGAAAAGACAAGAGACGAAAAAAGATGAATAGTGTTTATTGTTTTTTTTTTTTTTTTTGACATAGAGCCTCAAGCTATCCCCCTGGATGGAGTGCTGTGGCATCACAGCTCACAGCAACCTCCAACTCCTGGGCTCAAGCAAGTCTTCTGCCTCAGCCTCCCAAGTAGCTGGGACCACAAGCACCCACCACAATGCCTGGCTATTTTTTTTTTTTTTTTTTTTGTTGCAGCCGTCATTGTTGTTTTGGCAGGCCCGAGCTGGATTCAAACCCACCACCTTAGGTGTATGTGGCTGGCGCCTTATGCATTTGAGCCACAGGCGCTGAGCCTAGTGTTTATTGTTTAACAGAAAAAATTGGTTCATGTGTTTTCTTTCCTTCTTCTGATCTATTAGTATTTAATGTATTCTTTTATCCTAATCAGTATAAAGTCTGAACTTAAATTCAAATTTTCTTTTACTTTATACATATGTTTGATAGATTTGCTTCAGCAGTTGTGATCATTAATTAGTCTAAAATGTTTGACAGTGGGTTATATGTTCTCTGTAATTTAATGTGCTTTGCATATGTGTCATAGGAGCAGTAAAACCATTTCAGAATTCAGTGGAAAAGATGTGGCCTTTGGGAATCACCTTATGAGCATGCAAGAACAATTTTTCTAACAAAAGCATGTGTAAAAAGAATAGCGTTCTCAGAAATACACCGGAAACCCTTTCCCCAGTATATATGCACTTTTATTAAGTAAAGTGTGTGACGCTCATTGGCACCTCCAACATTTAAAGAATGACATTCAAGGACTTTATTGGTGCTTGCATAATTCTAACTGTAATAATTTTTATTTTAGTTTAATACCTCCTTACAAAATTTCACTAGCTTATATTAATAGAGTAGAAAAAATATTAGTCGTTTAATTCTAACATACTTCAGAATAAGCCAGAAAACAATTGCTCTTTAATTTATTTAGTTAGTTATAGAATAACAAAATTCTAAAGGAAAACATTCACAGATAATTTTAACACAATAAATGCATAGTTTTGTTAATTATTAAATTGTGCAGACATTTTCTACCAAAGGAATGGTGCTGAAGCTTCTATTTCTATGACATTACTGCCATGAAACTATAAAATTTGCAAACACTTACTTGAAATAAAAAATTGATGTATATTTATTAACTATTTCACTCAATGTGTATTTATTAGATTATTGTTACATACTCTTTGTGGTAAATTTGTCTCTACACTTTAAAACCCTAATATCAGTTCAAAATATTCTGTCCCCCAAACATCACAAATACACCCCCTAGTCTTCATCTCCACTCCCAAAGAGACTAAGTGTAAACTTGAATATGTGCAGAAGAGTGTGGAAAGCATTTCAGTAAATAGAGAATATTTATGGATGTAAAGCTAACATGTCAGCATATAAACCCTATTAAGTGAAGAGCCATGTCTTAAACTTCAAATTAAATCTAAATTATATCATTAAAAAAGAAGACCAAGTATTTTTACCCTGAGTGATTTGATATAATTTTTGTTATTATTTTATCCTTAGCAATTGATAAAAACAGAAAATTAACTTCTTTACAGATGTTCATTCTAGTATCTTAAGTGTATAGAAAACATATACTATAGGCCAATGATATTTATTATGACTAAAATAATATCAAACCTGAAATAGCACAGGTAGGAATAATGTTAGAATGAAGAATGATAGGTATGTAAGTGCATTTGTGAAGTATTTAAATTAGTTATAATCAGGTAAACAGGAGTTTTTAGACAGGCTCCTTGAGTTATTTATTAGACTAAGTCTGTCTTTACAGAACTAAGAAATAACCAATTTGGATATCATTCTATATGAATACAACAGCACTAAAATAAATACCTTCATATAATCTATATATGTGAGAATAGATATGTAATTGCTTTAAATTGTGATTATGTAAAACAAAAAAGTAGTCAATTATTATTGTTTGTATGTTAAAAACATTCCAAATAAACACGTTGGCCACTAAATTCATCTGTATTTTTATTTATGCATTTTAACCTAGGGGCAATATATAGTAATCACATGAGTAATTATGCTTGCTTAATTGGAGCTAAAGGGATTTAGAATCCCATCATTTGATAATTTCTAACAACTTCCTTGTATTTGATCTTGAAAATATATTTTTGACTTGGTATAATTTGTTTCTACATATTATGCATCTGAAAAACGTTTTATGTATTTATCTAATTATTATACCTCAAGATGCCTCTTGATTTCTTGCACTCCTACAATCCCATTTATGTTTACATATTTATGTACTAAGTTTTTCTTTTTTTATTCCTCAAAAGCATAAGTAAATATAGTTTGGATTGACAGATAAAGACTCAACTATACTCTGACTAAAATTTTGACAAAGAACCTCACAATAGAAAGATATTTTCAGAACTAATAATTTTAGCTTGTGGACCATAGAAATTGTATATAGCAGTCTTTTACTGAATACAATTTTTTTGTTAGTGTTGCTTCACAAACTCAGGGAAAAGACTATAATGTTAATGGATTATCTAAGAATCAATATGGAAAGCTTGTGATTTTGATATATGATTCCATGTGTCCTACCATGTTTAAATGTAATCAATCATTGAAGTCAAATATAACATCAATGAAAAAAAGGATCTCATAGATCATCTGATTTGAAATAATCCTGTATTTGTACTTTTTACAGGTAGTACTATCATTCAAAGAGTAAATTAAAAATATTGGTGAAAAATTGTGTAATGATAGTTTAATTTTTGTCTGAGTCTTCAGTAGTGTTATAGCTTTATTCCTTATACAGGGTGCTCATAATGTTTTGTGCAATTTAAAATAGACAATTTTATTTTATTTTATTATTTTTATTTCAGGTTAATGTGAAGGTACAATCAAGATTACAGTATTCAAATTTGTTAAGTGGAGTTCTTGTAGTTGTGCCCAGAAGCTGTGCCATATACTGCTATATTGTGCCAATTCAGTGGGAGTGGCCCAAATTCTCCTATCTCCCTGCCCACATTTCCCCTGCTGCCAACTTGCATTGAAATGAGTTTTTTTTTTCCTATGTGTGTGTGCTTTACATCCTCTACTGGCTTCATATTAATATTGAGTACATTGGAGATTTGCTTTTCCATTATTGTGATACTTTACTCAGAAGACTGTGTTTCAACTCCATCCAGATTAACACAAAAGATGTAAAGTCACTATTGTTCTTTATTGCTGAATAGCATTCCATGTTATACATATACCACAGTTTGTTAATCCATTCTTGGGTTAATGGGCAATTAGGTTGTTTACACTTCTTGGCCATTGTACATTGAGCTACAAAAATAATTTACTGCAAATGTTTTTATGATAAAATGACTTTATTTTCTGGGATTGAAAGGTCAAATGGTATGTCTAATTTTAGTTCTTTCAAGATTCTCCATACTTCTTTCCAAAGAGGCTGTATTAGTTTGTAGTCCTATCAGTAGTGTACAAGTATTCCTCTCTCTCCACATTTGCACCAGCATCTGCAACTTTGAGGCTTTGTGAGGTGGGCTATCTTACTGGGCTTAGGCAACATCTAAGGGTAATTTTTATGTGCATTTCTCTAATTGAGAATATTTTTATATGTTTATAAGCCATTCTTCTATCTTTCTCAGGGAAGGGTGTGTTCATGTCTCTTGTTCAGTGGAAGATGGAATTGCTGTCTCTTTTATTGTTGATTAATTAAAGTTCTTTATAGATCCTAGTTATCAAATGTTTGTCAGCTTCATAAAATGCAAATATCTTTTTCCATACTGAAGTTTGTCTCTTTGCTTTGATTGTTGTGTCCTCAGCTGTGCAAAAGCTTTTCAGTTTAATTAAGTCCCATTTGTTTATATTTGTTGTTGTAGCAATTTGTATGGAAATCTTCTTTATAAAATCTTTCCTCATACTGACATCCTCAGGACTTTTTCCCACACTTTCTTCTAGAATATTTACCATTTCATGCAAAAAATTTAAATCTTTCATTCACCTTGAGTCAAATTTTGTAAGTGGTGAAAGGTGTGGGTTTAGTTTCAGTCTTTTACATGTGGTTATCCAGTAGGGATTAGGATTCTTTCTTCTGTGTATACCTTTCCTTGATTTATCAATGATCAGAACACTATAAGACCCTGAATTAATCTCCTGGTTGTCTATTTAGTTCCAAATGTCAATGTCTCTATTTTTCTGCCAGTACCATGCTGTTTTGTTACCTGTGGATTTATAATATAGCCTAATGATATAAAATATAGCTATAAAAATGTAGCTTGTTATATTACCTAAAACTTTACGAGTCTGGTAGAGTGATGCCTTTAGCTTTGTTTTTAATCACTAAAAATTTCCAGTTGACTTGGCTATATGGGATTTTTCTAGTTCCATACAGAAGAAAGAACTATTATTTACAGTTCTTCAAATGATGTTTGTATTTTAATGGGGGTTGCATTGAATCCACAGATTGCTTTGGAAAATACAGACATTTTAACAATGTTGATTCTTCCCAGCCAAGATCCTGGCATGCTCTTCCATTTGTTAATGTCTTTTGCTATCTCTTTTCTTAGGGTTTCATAATTCTCTTTGGAGAGGTCCTTAACCTATTTGTTAGGTATATTCCTAGGCATTTCATTGTCTTTGAAGCTGTTGGGAAGGGAATGGTGTTTTTGATAAGTTTTCAACTTGAGTGTTATTTGTGTATAGAAAGGCTAATGATTTGTGTACATTGATTTTATAACCTGAGATATTACTTTATTTCTTCATTATTTCCAGGAGTCTTGTGGTTGAACCTTTGGGGTTATTTAAGTACAAGATCATATCATCAATGAAGAGTGAGAGTTTGGCTTCCTCCATCCACATTTGGATGCCCTTTTCATCTTTCTCATACCTGATTTTATTGGCTGGAACATCCAGCACTCTGGAGAATAGTAGTGGAAATAGAGGACATCATTTCTTTTTCTAATTCTAAGTAAAAAGCTTTCAGTTTTACTCCATTCATTGTGATATTAGCTGTGGTTTTCTCATAGATGGCTTCAATCAGTTTGAAAATGTACCACTTATACCTATATTCTTGTTAGAAAAGGATGCTGAATTTTATCAAATGTTTTTATGAATCTAAGAGAATCATATGGTCTTTGTTTTGCTTCTATTGATGTGATGAATGACAATTATGGATTTGCGTATTTTATCAGGCCCTGCATCTCTTAGATGAAACCTACTTGATCATGATGTATAATTTTTTTTAATGTGTAGCTATATTCTTCTGGCTAAGATTTTATTGAGCATTTTTCACTGAAATTCATTAGCGAAATTGGTCTGTAGTTCTCTTTTTATTTGGGATTTTTCCAGGTTTGGAATCAAGGTGATGCTTGCTTCATGGAACATGTTGGGGGAAGATTCCTTCCTTCTCAGTGTTTTGGAATAGTTTCTGTAGTATAGGTTTTTTTTTAATTCATTAAAGTTTTGATAGAATTTTGGTGTGAAGGCATCTGGTCCAGGACATATTTGTGTTGGAATATTTTACATTTGTTTCTTTGATTTCATTGACTGATATTAGTCTCTTTTAGAGAGATCTATGTCTTCTTGGTTAAGTGTAAGGAAAAGTTGTCAATCCAGGTATTGGTTCTTTTCTTCCACATTGTTACGTTCCTGGGCACAATGTTTCTTGTAGTAGTCAGAGATAATCTTTTGTTTCTTCATGATATCTGTTTTTATTTCTCCTTTTTATTTCTAATTAAGGTTATTAGAAATTTTGCTTTTGTGTTTCTGGATAATCTGGCCAAAGGTTTATTTATTTTATTTATCTTCTTGAAGAACCAATTTTTTTGTTTCATTATCTGACTGATTCTTTTACTTTCAATTTCATTTATTTATGTTTTAATTTTGGTTCTTTTTTTTTTTTTTATTCTAGGTTTGGGATTAGATCGTTCTTCCTTGTCTATTTCCTTCAGAGACTTCATTAGCTTGTGGGTGTCATCTCTTTCAGTTTTTCATATGTAGGCATCCGATGTGAAAATTAACCCCTTAGGACTGATTTTGTAGTATCCTATAGCTTTTGTCAACTTCTAAATTTATTGTTTTCATGTTTGAAGAATGTAAAAATTTCCTCTTTTATCTCATCCTTGACTGAAATGTCATTCAGCATAAGATTATTTAATTTCAATGCCTCTTGTGTGGGGATGAATTATCTCTTTTTTGAGTTGAGTTCCACCTCTAAGCCTTATGGTGTGAAAAGATACAAGTTACAATTTCCATTTTTTAAATTTGGTTGAGGTTTAATTTTTATCCTAGGATATGATCTATTTTGGAGTATATTCTATGGGCTAACTAGAAGAAGATATATTCCTTAAGTTTGGGATGGTGTGTTGTATATATGTCTGTTAAACTCCTGTGTTCTAGGGTGACATTTAAGTCCCTTTTATCTTTGTTCAGTTTCTGTTTAGAGGATCTATCCAGTCCTCTCAGAGTGGTGTTACAGTCCCCAGCTATTATGGTGTTGTGGGATTATATTACTCAGACCACTCAAGGGCTGTTTCATAAATATGAGAGCATTTAAGTTAGGTGCATAAATATTTAGAATTGAAATGTGCTCTTATTGTATTGTTCCATTTACCAGTATGTAGTGACCATCTTTGTCTTTCTTAATTTTGGTTTCTTTAAATCTACTGAAAATATGATTTCCACCTCTCCTTTCTTCTGGTTTCCAGTTGCCTGAAATACTGTTGTCCATCCCTTTACCCTGAACCTTGCTCCGATGTTAGGTGTGTTTCCTGGAGACAACTTAGGAATGGCTTGTGTATTTTTATGCAATCAGCCAGCCTGTGTCTTTTCAATGGGGTATTCAAACCATTAATATTTATTGAGAATTGATAAATGTTATAGAGTTCTATTCATATAACATTTTAAAAGACCATTGCTTAGTTTTATCCTTTACATTATAGTATTATAGTGGAAGCTAGGTTTTATCCTTTAGTTTCTAGGTGCTTGCTTTGCTAGTAGTTTATTGCAATGGTCAGTGTTGAGAGTAGGTCTAAGTGTTTCATTTAGAGGTGGTTTAGTTGTGGCAAAGTGGTTAAAGAAGGTTAAAATGTTAAATGTAGACTCTTCTGGTTTGGAAAGTTTCAGCTGAAATGTCTGCTGTCACCCTGATGAATCTGCCCTTGTAAGTGACTTTGCACAGGTATTGCGATGTGTCTTGGAGATAGTCTGTTTGTGTTCAGATAATCTGAAGTTCAATATCCCTCTGAAAGGAATGTATCAGAATCTTTAGTGAATCCTTTAAAATTTTCCTTTGTGGAATCCTCCAGTAGGGCTTCCACTTCTTTTGGACATTTTTCTTTCCCTTCAAGGATCCCTATAATTTTTATGTTTGAAAGCTTTGTGAAGTCTCATAATTCTCTGAGTGAGTAATCTGATTTCTCTCTGTTCTATTCTGCCTCTTTAACTACCTGGATTAATTCATGAACTTTATTCTCTAGCTCTGACATTCTTTCCTCTCCATGGTCTAATCTGTTATGGACACCTTTTGCTGCATCTGTAAGTTTCCCCATTGACTTCTTCAATTCCTTAGATTTTTATATTCTTCATATACTTCATCAATTTTTTGGTTTTGTTTTTCCACTTTCTTATCAATTCCATTTATTGACTTTATTATCTGTATTTTACATTTTCTTTCTGTAACTTCCATTGCTTCTTTATAGGTGGAGTCCTCTGCAGTATCTGCATCATGGTCTCTTTGGGGGAGGAGGGGTTGCTCTGTTTTGGTTTTTCATGTTGTTAGAATTTTTCTATTGGTTCCTCCTCATGTGTATTTTCTTCTTGTTTACTCCCTTCCCCTACTTTTTCCTCCTCTATGATGGCTTTTCTTTGAATTATCTTGTCTCAGAGCATATGTGTTGAAGTGGCCTCTTTTTATAAACCCAAGAGGAAGAGAAGAGTAAAGAGTGAGTAGGGAGAAAGAGAGAGAGAGAAGGTTAAAAAAAGGGAGGTAAAAAAATGAATTGGAGAAAATTAGAGAAGGTGAAAGAAAGAGAGAAAGAGGGCAATAGGAGAAATGATGTCAATCACCAGGGAGCTATGGCCACACCCTCAACTCCCAGACTGTAGGGAGGCCAAGTGGACAAGTCCCTTGATGCCAGAGTCCCTTGCCTGCAGGGAAAAACAAGACCCCACCTCAGCAAAAAGTAGAAAGAGAAGGAAGAGAGAGGAAACAAAGAAAAATTCAGCAGTACATCACTGTGGGGACCTGTCAATACAGTTTTTCCTAAGGCCAAAGCTAGAAGGACACCCTGGACCATGAGCATGTGCCCTCTTTGGGCCAAACCCTGCCATGACTACATAGCCAGACCATTGTCATGACCCCCTCAGCACTTGAAAAAAGTGAAAAAATACCAGAATAAAGAACATTTAAAATTTTTTAAAAAATTATATAAGATAAAGAAAAAAATAATAGCTGTTGTATGAAAAAATTATGTGGGAAAGATGAGAAAAGTAAAAGAGAGTAAGAAGAGAGGAAAAAAAGAAGGAAATAAAAAAGAAAAAGAGTAAATGAGGCTTAAAAACTATATATAAAGCAAAACATGCCTGGATACCAGGTGGCTCTGTGGTGTGTTAAGAGATGAAGAGCACATGCAGGTTTTGTTGCATGCTCGGAACCATTCTATTTGGAGAGGATATTTGGTCCTGTCTTCCTGAATTAGTTTCCCTCATTCAGTGCCTGGTTGTTCTGTCATCATTCGGTACCCATGGGATTGGTTTCCTAAAACTGTCACCATATTCCTTAGGAGGCAGGTCTTTCAGTGCACCCTTACAACAATCTCTGGGAGTGCAAAAGCCACTCAGCTCACCCAATAGTGGATACCTTAGCTCAGCAGGCATGCCAGAGTTGACTCTACACTAGGACCTAGTAGACTGTTTCTCCTGCATGGCCTTCCCCATGGCATCCATCTAGTAGCCAATTAGACAGGAGTGCCATCCTACTCTGTATTCAAAACTAGCTTCTGGACAATTAATTGACTCTATCTACTCATTTAAGCCTTCCAATGCCACTCTAGTTAAATTAGCCCCAAATCAAAAAGCTGCTGGAAAGGTCTTTACTGTGCCCCCTAGTCCTCTCTGGGCTGACCACCTATTCCCATGTACTTATCTTCTGTGTTGGTTTCCTTCAGCTTGAGACCTCCTTGCTGGTTCCTCTGGTCCACCACTGCTTCACTGTGCCCCCAGAGTGTTGTCTCCAGGTATGTTCCCCCAGCCAGAAGGTTTTGGAATTGCCAGAGATTGTTGGAGATTGCTTTACTGTGCCTTGATGTAGTGGCTAATAGGGAGATGTTTCTAGTTCCCCATCTTCCTCTGTCCTTGACAGCTATTTTAAATTACACACAAACTTTATGGAAATCCTTATATTTTGCTCTGGCAATGATGCCTTACATCAACATTTTGGTGTTTTTGATATTTATAAAGCAGCTTTGTAAAGTGCTTCTTTTAGTTCTTATTTGCAACCTTTTCATTTTTTTTTATGCCCTTGCAATTATGGAGGAGGTAACTGATGTTATAAAAAGATACATGACTTATGCAAGATCATACAGCCTATAAGTGGCAGATACAAAACTCAGATGCAAGACATTTTGACTTTTAGAACAATGAGCTTTGCATAATATACAACATGTTATATCCCAAAGCATAGAGTAAACACATGGGTTCACAAATTCCCAAGCCACGTGTAATATACCTGTCATTTGGTTTATTAAAAAAAAAAAGCCACATTTCATTTTTATAGCCACAGTTGTATATGCTTATGGATACTGCTTTCTTTCACATCACCTGTGCTTTTTAATCTATCCTGATGAATTCCTAAGGATTCCACAGAAATATTCTTTAAAAGTTCCAATAAGTTCAATATTATAGGTGTTCTATAATTTTTACTTATTTTATTTTCCTAAAAATATTGATAGATAAACAAAAATTAGTTCTTTTTCAACAAGTTTTTTGATTGGCACTTTTTTCCTATAAACCATTAATATATTTCAAACTTGCAACTATATTTTCTTTTTTTCTTTATTATTATTATCATTAGTTTGGAGATAGAGTCTCACTCTGTTTCCCCAGTCTAGTGTGCTCTGGCATCATAACTCACAGTGACCTCAAAGTCTGGGGCTCAGGCAATCCTCTTGCCTCAATATCTCCAGGAGCTGAGACTGCAAGCACATGCCACAACTCCCACCTAATTTTTCTATTTTCAGTAGAGATGGGTCTCGCTCTTGTTCAGGCTAGTCTTGAACTCCTGAGCTCAAGTCATCCGCATCCTCCCAGAGTACTAGGGTTACAAGCATGAATCACCACCCCACGCCTACACTTTCTAAAGGTAAATAATTAAAATGACTTCTTAAAATGTTAAATTGTAGGGACAGGTTCAGTAGTGAGTGCCTACTCTGAAAGCTGAGATAGGAAAGTTCCTTTAGCCTAGAAGGTGGAGTCCAGTGTGGGCAATAGCCAGATTCCATATCTAAAAAATACATTATTTAATTATGGTAAAAACAGGTGCCCTAAGCATTCTTGACATGCCACAAAAGTGAAAATAAAATTGTGCCAAAATGACAAATGCTAGTATATTAATGTTCAATACCCCTTATTATATCACAGTTTACCTGAGTCTTTATTCTTTATCAAGTGGCCCAGGACATGGTATAGTGTGGGATTCAAGAACTTGCAAATAATCTAGTTAGAAACAACATGTAAATGATATAAATAAATTGTTTTTAAATGAAAACTTGACAAATAGATATATTTGCCTTAGGAAACTAAAACAAATATAAACAAAAAAGAAAAGTGTAATCTAAACAATTATTTATACCCTGTTGAGAGAGATAATACATTCATTAGCAGATAATTTATTTCTTTTAAATTCAAAAAGACTGATACGAACAACTAGTGCTTTATTTTATTTATCCAGCATGGTAATGATAAAAAGAGACATCTAAGGAGTTCAAATTTTGTATTGCTGCAAAAGTCTACTCTGTTGCATGGTGGACTGAATGGGTTTAATAAAACCTTATTTGAAATACTACTCAATTCTACCCTTCTTTCATGGATCCTGAAGTATTCTATATATTAATTTGGTGCCAAGTTATTAGTAAGTCCATAAAGACATTCTTTCAGATAATGGTAATCCTGGAAGCTGAGAATGCACACACATATTATAACTTAATAAATATACATTTTGCTTTAATGAAATGAATAGCTACAATTTAATAACTTAACAAGGGCCAAAGCCTATTTATTAAGGCATCACCTTAGTAGATCATCAAAATAAATCTATCAAGCCCAATTATCAAAGTGAAAAATGAGCACTAAAGAGGTTTAAAAATTGGCTCAAGGTCACATAACTACTAAATGTCTGAGAAACAGAGGCTGTTTGAACTTTATTGCATTAGGCTATTAGAAGAAACAGTGTAATGAAGCTCATTTCATATTTGCTTAAAGTTATAATGTTGGAAGTGTGTTTACAAAATTACAAAAATGTTCCTTTTTATGTCCTATAAAGATGACATATTCTTAAAAAATGCTGAGTGGATATTAAATGTCCTCACCACAAACATATAACCAGATGAGGTAATATGTATGTTAATCAGCTGGTTTTACCCATTTCACAAGTTTATATGCTTCTAAGCATCATGGTGCACATAATAAATAGATATGATTCTGTTAATTATATAAGTAAATTTCAAAAATTAAAAAAAAATTTCTTTTGCTTCAAGCACCCACAATTTGTCTCTCCTGAAAAAATATAAATGACTTGCTTTATATTCTTTGAACTTTGGATCTTTAATCTGATTTCAAAGACACATTTCTTATATTTTTGGTGAGAAATTTGAACTTGCCCTTTTGGGGTAAATAGGTGTTTTAAAAATTATTCTTCATTCTCTATCACTGTGATCCAAACGTTTATACATTGTTGTCTTTCTAACAAATTCTATTTCCCTGAGTTGGGAGATACCCAGTGAACATTAGATGTAGTTCATTTGCCCCCCAAATCAAGGAAGTATAGAGTCTAGATGTCCAGAATGAGAAAACACTGATGCAACTAAGAGCTGTCATTTGTGTGAGCATGACTTATAATAAATTCTAATGTATGTGTCTCCTGAATACGGGGGTGGGGGAGATGAAATCTTTGTAATATTGTGTTTGCCACAGGTACTTCTGAGGCTTTCTCTTACTTATGCTACATTATCTGCTTTTGGAACAAATTATAGTAAACACTTTCCAAACCCTAATACCTTCTATGGCCCTGGTAATAGGTCATCTCTGAATAAGGAATTAGTGGGTTGAACTGTGTCATCCTAAATTCATATTGAACCGGGACCTCAGAACATAATTTCATTTGGAAATAGAGTGTTTGCAGATGAGCTTATGTTAAGAGGGTATACTAGATGACAATGGACTGTAAATGTAATGACTAGTGTCCTTATCAGAAGAATGGAAATGTAACTCTCATAAAAGCTAGTATCACAAGTCAATGGTCTATAATGAATATCAGCTGAGAACATGGGCACTATGTGTTAATAGGTAAGTACAGATAAATATTAAACATAAAGGTTAATTCAAATATTCAATTGCATGAAACTGTTCTGGCCAGCCTCATCCAGTCCACAAGAAGAAACCCTTGCAAATGGCAAAAGAACATTGGACGACTGCTGATTTTGAAGTACCCTTTCTAGGGACCATCCTAAGAACAGAGCATGAAATTTTTATCTCAGTGACTCAATTTTGTTCAAAGATCCTAAAATGGCTCCCTGTTTACTTTTCCTTTTTAGCTGAAGTTTAATGACCCATTCAGTCATCTTGCTCAGTAATGCTATAAAACATTTAAGGCTTGCCACTTTTTTGGTTTGGACCTTTGTGTAATAATGACAAATTTGAGCTTGTGTAAGTGTACTGCATACACCTACATTCTAAGGAAAAGGAAAGAGAAATTCAGGATCATAATGACTAAGAAACACAATGATTGGCAGCTATATTTCTGCCATCAGAGAAGCTGGCAACTTCCTGCTACATGGCTTTATGTTCAATACACATTTGTTCAAGTGAGCTGTGCTATAATTAGAGCTATCTCTAAGTCATTAGCACATTAGACTACCTTCTAGTGCCTTAACCAAAATCGTCCAGGGCAATGCCACCTCTTCTTTCCTAGTGGAGAGCCACCATAATATTCTGCAAGTTGGTACTGTGCAGCCTCCTACTTGACACACTCTGAAAAGTGCCCTTTGATAGATGGAAAACTTGGATATTTGAATGTAGGAATGCTTCCTGATCAGGAAAGAAAATCAAAATAAAGAAAACTGTTGAAGGAACTTAAAGTATCTGGGAGAAGGCCATCTTTCATTACAAGTCAGTTAGGAAGGCAGGTGTAAAGTGACAAGCTAAAGGAAGGTTGATTTTAGGTAACGCTGGGAAGAAAGTATAAGAGTAGAGGATGTATTTTAGAGTGAAAAAGTCTCCCAGATGACTGAAGGACTAAAACTATAAAATAAAACAAAAGGAATTAAGCACGTGGGCAAGGTTTTGCAGGTAACAGCAAGAAAGTACAGCAAATTACAGAACTTGGCAACCAGGTTGACTTTTATGGATTCTCTCTAATTTGCTTTGAATTTCTGTAATTATCAGGCATTTCTCCCTTTTCATTCTGTAATCTGCCCTACCCCATTTATACCTTTATCCCCAAACTTTTATTGTAATAAATGTTACCCCTTTTTCCTCTCCTTCAAAGCTCCAGAAATCAGAGTGCAGTTACCAGAGTAGCTAAAGTAAGGAGCTTAGGATTTTACAAATGTAAATGTAATATTAGGTATTTAAGATGGCATAATATTGTGCACAAAAAATTGTATGAGAATAAATAAAAAAGTACCTTGACATCAAGCATCACAAAATAAAAAAAGCCCCTCAAATCCTCAGCTTTCTCTTACATATTAAAGATATTGATACTCGTTCTTCTGGCTTCAGAGGAGGACTATATGGTACGAATTGATTCAGGGAAGAGAAAACCTCTAAAATTAAAAATTACTATACGCAGATGAACTACTGTTCTGTTGAGAAGGGTAAAATTATGTTATGACTAAGGCAAAATTTTGAAAAAAGGGGTATGAACAGAATGATTGATTTAAGCAGAGAATGTATTGTGGATAAACATTTTTGGCTTGTTTTCACCTTTACAGAGTAGAGCTCACCTGTGTGTTAAGTCCTGCTGACATGTTCAGTCTTGCACTCTAGAAACAGCAGCAGCCTTGCTGAATGGTCGCTACCCCTTCTGTACAGATGTTGACTCATCTGGAGTGAATGCACTATCAGAAGGAGAATTGGGATTTTAATTTACTAAGCAGGGAGGCAAATTATGTAATTAGCTGATAAGCAGTTAAGCAGAAAAGTAACAGAAGTAATCTTGTAGGGAACATGTTGGAATCACATAAGCCTTACAAATATTTCTCTGACATAATTTATGAACTTAAGAAGTCTATACAGTGCATAATTTACCAAATTATATTCCATGGAAAATGAAGTGTGTACAACTGAATTTTTTCATAGTTTTCTTTGTATTACATTTTTTATTTTTAATAATTCACTTTTTCTTTTAGATAAAATTTTTCTTAATATGACAAGCTTCTGAAGAAATTATTTCAATTTTTTTCTCAAAAAATTAAAGAAAACTAAAGGGATAGTCTCCATAGTTCAAAACTTACAGATATTGGGGAGAACATTTTAAGATAGTTTTAAAATAAATTGGATAGTATCTAATGTCAGCTTTGGAGAGATCACCTTACAAAGAATGTGGCCCCAGTCCTGGATATGGGTTACAGGATCCAAGTTTCAGAAAGCCATTGGCAAGCCCTCGTGGTCTGACTTATTATATTTAGTATTTACATGAGCTAGAAGTTTAAATGTTACTGTGCAGGGATTTGTAGATATTTCTCATGCTGTACAACTACTCACAGTATTTATTATTATTATTTATTTTTGAGTTTTATTATTTTTTTTTTGATGGGGGCTGGGTTTGAACCTGCCACCTCTGAAATATGCGGCCTGTGCCCTACTCCTTTGAGCCACAGGCGCTGCCCACTCACAGTATTTCTTAATGCATGCCATATTGTCTTGAAAGAAATTAATGTGCCTCTGTTTAGAAATGTCTAGAACTTTTTATAATTATTGAATTTAATTTTGATTATTCTCAATAACTTCATAATGAGTCTTCATGTTTCATTTAAAGGGAAGCCTGGTGTTGTTGGTTGTTAATATTATTGTCCTGAAACATTCATCATTTAAGAATGTGTGATGGAGAGTAGTTACACATTGAAAAGGGGTCATGCTATAACTCAGAACTCACATCCCTGGTGCCAGGAAAATCACGGAAGACTCTGCAAAGACTTCAAGGGAGCCTCCTGCACTCATTCTGATGCTATTTTTATTTAGCCCTACCTTCCTCCCAGAGATCAGAAAATGATGAGAAATGCAATTGCTTTGGAGCTCAGTGTCACAGAATTCTGACCTTGAGAGCCGAGGGCTCAAGTTCTAATGAATGTGTGTGTCTCTGTGTGTTTTATTAGCATTATTTAGACCAATGGATATTTTCTAAGTGGATGACAGTAAGTTCTTGCAGGAAACTCACAATGGCGATTAATTTTGATTTCATACAGCAGATGTTTGCTCAGTGCCAAATAAACCTGTTCAATTTACCCCATGTCTTAATGTACCCTATCTATTATTTACATGTGTGCACATGCACCACTGAGAAAAGGAATAGCAAGGGCATGGCAGGGGTATATCAAGACAGCTGGTGAGGTGATTGCTTACAAAATCAAAATTCTTGGCTGCATCTCAAGATTGAAAATAATTTAGAAACAAGAGACCTTCCCTGATTCTTTCTTTATCTTCATTGCCATGCATTTAAGATTTCAACTGCAAACTTTCCACTTATTAGTACAGTTATATGTGTGTATGATCAAGCCCATTAGGAGGATTTGAGACAATGAAATTAATATTTATTTCATTATTTTAAATGCTCTCATAATAAGTAGAATGTATAACAGACAAAGCACATGGAAGAATTTATATCAAAAGTATTATCTTTAAAAGTAAATGTGATAGCATTCTTAACTGCCAACTATTGGGTACAAATACTTTTTGTGAGTTTTATTTGGACAATAATCATAATATAGGCATAACCTGGGATTTAAAGCTTATACATCAAAAACTCCAGATGAGTAAGTAGAAATATTAGAAGGAAATTTTTTTTAATGGAAAAAAGAGCCTTGAGGGAATTAAAAAGGAAGGTGATAAAAAGGCAGTATACTGACCTTAATTATTTCTATTTTTTTCTTCCAGCTGCCAGCAATTTCTTCCACCTGCTACAACTGCCTCAGAATTTTCCCAACTCCAGGTCAAATGTCTTTTTTTATCCTAGACAAAACAGATGTACACACTGAGGAAAAAACACATTAAGCTTCTCTGTTTCTTTAACATCTTGAATTCAATTAACTTCTAATAACATTTAGGGAGTCTATTTATAAATAGAATCTTGTGTTATCTTCCTGAGTGGTAAGACACAGGCATTTAAGAACTCAAGTATGATTCAGAATGTACTACCTGCAAAAAGGAAGGAATTATTATCAAATAGAGAGTTGTTCCTGTGATAATGGAAAACAGGGATTTTGAGAAAAAGAATCTACAACATTTACATTTGGCTAGGATAAAGGGACCACCAGGACATGAATATCAAGTGCTGCTTAGAGAAGGCAGTCCTGGTTTAACGGTGCATTAAACTTACCCTCCCTAGATGTATCCTAGGCCTTAGGTATCAGGAGAATGGTTAGGTTGGATCAACTAAAAATAGCCAACTGAAATAAGGAAAAGAAAACTGCCAGGCCTTCTAAGGTCTACCAGTTTAAAATTTTGTACCAAATTAATTCTGTCATTAGAATAGAAATCTCCTCAAATTTAATCCTCACTTTAAAATATGGTTGCTTTATATTACAAATTATCAAAGCAGTCAATCTTTATAGCAAAATTCTGGGGGTGAAATGTACGTTTTTAATTATGCTGAGTGTCATTGTATTTTCAGACATTTATTTTTCTCACAAACCATTAAATTCTTCAATAGGCTTTAGGAGATTATTATTTATATAAAGAATATACATGTATATCCTCAATTTATGGACTTGAGACTGCTCTATTTTTAGGAGAATTAAGACTGTACCTTAGTTTTCGATTTGTTTTGAGCTGACCAAGAACAAGTCAATCGAAAGTGAGAATATTATATCATCTTTGAACAAAGTTTTATCAGCTTATCGAGGATGAGAATGCTTTGTACTATATCTTAATTTAGTCTAGCCTTTCTAACAAAGTAATAATTCTTTAAATATGGCATTTTTAATATTCTAAGTTATAACATTATGTTTCATTTGTGGATTGTCGTGTTTATTTATTTCAGTGAAAATTCATCATACGAACACTTTTGAGCTTTTCGACTATTCCTCCAAAGGTCAGCCTTAATTGTGACATGCAAATTGGTGAAACAGGTTTGAACATGCGAAGAGATTCTAAGTCTTTTTTATTTGACCGTGACTTTTCATTAAGTTCACTAACAAGGCTCACTAATGGCTGTTGTGAATCTAGAAGAAGTGAAGCAGTTCAGCACTGCAGAGGCATTCTTCTTCTGTGCCATGATTTTTAATCTCTCAAAATGGAAACAGCTTCACTGCATATTTCATCTGCCAGGATAGTCCTCAAAAAGGCTCTACTGGTGAAATTGATGGAGACTTGGACCCAAGGTGATATTTCCAGGCAATTCTAAAGCATGGCTGGGAAACTTCAATACACATATCTCTACTTTTTTAACAAAGCAATTGTCATTCTATTACATTTCAAAATCTGATTTTGTTGATTTTACTTTTCACGAAAACGATGATTCAAAGATTGGTTTGTTATTTGTTATTTATTTATGTATTCATTTATTTTGAGACAGAGCCTCAAGCTGTCACCCTGGGTGGAGTGCTGTGGCATCACAGCTCACAACAACCTCCACTCCTGGGCTTAAGCGATTCTCTTGCCTGAGCCTCCCAAGTAGCTGGGACTACAGGCACCGGCCACAGTGCCTGGCTATTTTTTTTTTTTTTTTTTTTTTTTTGGGTGTAGTTATTGTTGTTTGGCAGGCCTGGGCTGGATTCAAAACTGCAGCTCTGGTGTATGTGGCTAGCGCCTTAGCTGCTTGAGCTACAGGTGCCTTGCTATGCTATTTATTCAGAAATGGTGAAGAGTTCATGTCATGAAACATTTAAAGATATTATTGAAAAAATGCCTCTATTTTGAAATCAGCTTTATTAAGATAATTCAGCATCGATGTATATCTATACAGTTACTGTTAAGTCATTTTCATTCATGTCTAGAACCAAAGTCACCTTTTGAACCTCTGCAAATACATTTGAATACAATTTCTTCTTGGCCATCAAACCCTACTTGTTTTCATCAATTAATATTATTTTAAAATTAAGAATTTATTAAATTAATTTGATAAAAATGGCATTATATTCTCTTTCATTACTGAAATGGGAGTATTTCCACCATGAAGAAAATTTGTATGTAGAATCAACAAACAAACTTTCTCACTAGGCTCCAGTCATCTTTTATGCCCATTCTCCCACATAGCTGTGGATAAGACAATCTGGGAGCCTTACTTAGCATCCTTAGTTACAATCTGCAAGCTCACTAGAGTAGCCACGTTCCACAGGGTTATGTGTGAGAAGAAAGGGAGTTGAGAAAGTCACAAAGTTCATGCATTTCCACGGCTTTCTTATATTTCTTGAGTACAGTTTTAGTTATTTTTCCTTATTTTTTAGTACCTCATTTTATACCAAAGAATTCCTCTGAATCTAAAAATTTGTATTTTAATTATATTTCACGTCATCTGTAAGTCAAAATGACAAGGAAGCATTTTCTTTGATTTTTTAACTCTTGTTTAATGTTATGAAACATTTGTATGTTTTATGTAGAACTTTTCTTTCAAAAAATATTCTTAGAAAAACATTAGGCCTATGTGTGAAAAGGATATTTCTTCTCAGAAAATTTAGCATTAGTGATATAAAATTTGGACAAGAAGAAAGATAAAGAATTTTAGAAATAAGAGAAAAAAATCCTAATTATGCTTACCAATTATACTTACCTTTATCTGAAAAATAAAAATATAGTCAGGCCATTTGTTGAATAGGCAATGTATGTGTATAAGTAAAAAATGAAACATCCCCTAATGCCAATACTCAATATAAACACCTTTAGCTGTTTGATAAGCTTGTCCTCTATAATAACTATTCCATTTTTTGTTTAGTCCCATCGATAATACATAAGGCCTGCAATCTTTCCATATTACTAACACTTACTATTCTCTAATTTTTCAGTAATGGCCATCTGAACAGGTGTGGGGTGATAATTTCAATGATGACATTTATTTGCATTTTCCTGATGATTAATAATCATTAACATATTTTCAAATGCCTGCTGGTCATTTGTGTGTCTCCTTTGGAAAAATGTGTTTTTTAAGTCCTTTGTTCATTGGTTATTATTTTTCGTGATAGCTGTTTTACTATTGAGCTGTAGGAGTTTCTTTTATATTTTCGATACTGTTAGCCCCTGCCCCAATATATGGTTTGCAAATATTTTCCAGAGGTTGTCTTTTCACTCTCTTCATTGTTTCCCCTGCTGTACAGAAGATTTTTAGTCTGTTGTACTCTGATTTGTATGTATTTTGTATTGTGGCCTGTGTTCTGCCGTCCTATCCAAGGAGTTGTCACAAACCAATGTTATGCCAATGTTATGGAGCCTTTTTTAAAATTATTAAGTCATATACACACAGATCATGAATAGATTTATGCATATGTGGGATACAATGTGTTGATTTTTTTATACAATTGATGTGCATACATCAAACTAATTAATATAGCTTTCACCTCATTTACTTGATTATTGTGTTAAGACATGTATGCTCTAATACTTGATAGATTTGATTTGTACCCTTGCAATATGCTCCATAGGGGTGGTCCCAACTGTTCACTCTCCCTCTATCAAACCTCTCCCCCCTCCCTTCCCCTCTATTTCACCTGGGCTATAGTTGTGATCTATCTTTCATAAGAAAGTGTGAGTGAATATAAATTGGTTTCATAAGAGTACTGAGTACAGTGGATA
>CAUYTI010147759.1:0-10212 GCA_963575145.1 Galago senegalensis
CCAGGCCGCCAAACAACAATAACGGCTGCAACCAAAAAATAGCCGGGCGTTGTGGCGGACGCCTGTGGTCCCAGCTACTTGGGAGGCAGAGGCAGGAGACTCGCTGGAGCCCAGGAGTTGGAGGTTGCTGTGAGCTGTAACGCCACGGCACTCTACCCAGGGGGACAGCTTGAGGCTCTGTCTCAAAAAAAAAAAAAAAAAAAAAAAAGAATTATTAACAGTGAGCATTCTCGTAAATATGGCAGCTATGCATTCCACCCCTTGGCTGTCTCCACTCCTAAAGTCCTCCTGACAGGGATCAAGGCAGCCCAGGAATCTAGAAGATGATCCCCAGTGTCAAAAACTCCTGCTCCCCTCCAAACATCCCCTCTTACTTGCCTAGAGAAGGATGTAATATAATAAAAAATCAAATATCATAGGCAAATACAAGTTAGCTTGAAGCAAGACAAGCAGACCCACCTCTGCTCCAAACTCAAAGCTAACATGGCCTCCACCAATCCTGCTGCTGCCACTGAAGTTCACTGCAGACAGATTCTTTTAATCAGGAATGCAGGTGACAGGGAAAGTAACTGATCGCAGAAAATACACAGCTATCATGGTGGATGTATGCCTGCCCCTGCACTGCCCAGCAGTACACATGGGGCAGCCACAAGTGACCCACAGGCAGGCCTCTGAGCCAAAATCCACAGCCAAGCAGTGACTCTTCTTCAGGGTGCACCAGGCTGCTGAGCAGGTGGGCAGGAGTAAAGTTTCTTAAAAGGAAAGAAGAGACCCCAGGGAGTCAGAGGAGCTGACCACTGCAAGTCTGGTCCCCAATCTCATTATAGAAAGGGGGTGAGTGCATCCAGGTTACTTCCCCCCGAAGAGCCAGAAGTCAAGGTCGGAAGAGCCAGCAAGGCTCAGAATCAAAAGGCAAACAGCCACGGGAAGCCAACTACCAGCCAAGAATAAACAGGACAGAGCTGCAATGATCTCCTTTCAAAGCTAACATAAAGGCTTCCCCGGGCCCACCTCCACCACCCGGGCCAGCCTACATGCCAGCCAGACACACATGCACGTGCACACACACACATGTACCCCTGGACAGCCACAGCAGTCGATTATTGGCCCATACCCCCACCCCCATCCATCTTCTGCCTCCTCACTAGAGACATTCACACACGTGCTCACAGTCACAGAATATCACCCACACAGTGCCTGTGCCTTTCTGATCACTGAACAACTGGTAACAATTGTGGGTTCAAACAGGCACAAAGGAAGAAATCACTGAGCTTCTCTGAAAGGGGTGGGGGAAGGGCAAAAGGAGCTGGAGAAAGGTAGGTGTGGTGAGGGATGGGTCACCCTAAAACTCAATAGACCTCCTGGGGACCCACAAGGAGTCAGAGTCTCCTCCTTAGGAGGGTTTAATATGGCTGGGTAAGAATAATAGCCCGTGTTTGAATAGGACTCTCGACTTTTCAAAGAGCTTTTCCATCCATTACCACCTCCTACAGCAACCCTGGACAGAAGAAATGTTCATCTCCTGGAGCTCAAATGACCACTCCACCCCCAGAGGGGCCAAAGATGTTTTCTCCAAAATAATCTTCAACAACTAAGCATATGTAATAGTTGTATGAGCATGCTTGTTTTTGTGTGAGTGCGTGCAGAAGCTTTATGTAGCGGAGTGGGATACAGGCAAACAAAAATGAAGTTGCCATGGCAACAGGCTCCGGCATCATTGCAGCCTATTAACACAAGTGAGGAATGTGTTTGGCAGATGCTTGAGTTTTATTTATGGTATGGGTGTAGCAGAGGGACTTCTCACAGGCAAAGGAGGAGGAAAAAAACAACCCCGTGACGCTTCGCTCCTACTATACCCCATCTAGGAGACAGGAGACAAGAGCACAGAAGAGGCTGGGAGGCCACAAGTGGGGAGTAAGAGATGGGAAAGCAGAGCAGGCAGGAAGGCAAAGGAGAGGAGAGGTGAGCAAACAGCAGCAGGGGATCAGAGTGGGGAGAGCAAGGAAGTCAGGGAGGAAGGGAGCAGGCAGAGAGAGAATGAGCAGAGGGAGAGCAGGACAGGCACCAGGGACAGAGCCAGAGACACAGAAAAAGGAAAAACACCATCCCCTAAAGAGGGGCTGCAGCACTGTGTCTCTTGCTGCTCTAACCATCAGGAGGCCCCGTTTTAAAATCTGAGTGCTTCTTCTCATTGGAGCCAAGGTCAGAACCCCAAACCTAAGAGGAACTGGGAAGAATAAAATAATGATAAAGAAAATGATATTGAGGACCTGGGTTGTAGGAGGGGGACCAGTTTTGCAGGAAGAAAAGTGAAGAAATGCCAGTACAGTTCAGTGAGGGTCCATTATGTGCCCATGGCACCATAAAGGGGATCCCTAAGTCCCTAACACTGGAAACTGTTCACCACCACCCCATTTACCTGGACATGTATCTTCATCAAAAAACAACAACAACAACAACAACAACAACAACAAACAAGACATCCAACCCAAACCACCCTCAGAAGACTGCTGTTCAGGGGTGTAACCTCAAGTAGTAGTTAAAGTGGGACTGTCAAACTAATGCTCTCCTGGTGTCATGAGCCAGAGATTGCCCAAGAAAGACAAATTTTATACCAGGCATAACCAGAAGGATAAATCAAGTGCAAACAAATAAACAAAAAAAAGACAGTTTTCTCTAAAGCCATATAGAATGTTTGTATTCCCTTTTCTCAGACCATTCAAAACAAGCTCTGCTGTACTCAGAGCAAGCAGATCGTGAAAAGTTAAGTGTAAATCCACCCCAAATCCTGCAGCCAAGCAAGGATCTAAAGACCAGGATGGGTAAAAGAAGCACGAAGTGGGAGTGGCTGGAGATGAGGGGGGAGGGAGGAGGATTAGCCTGAGGAGCCAGAAGTTGGTCAGTCAGACAGATACTGTTGGTGCAATGCTATTTTCATGCTAAAATAGAGTTGGAGCACTCCATGTCCAGCACCCTTTTCCTGGGATTTGATTCCAGTGTCCTAAAATCGTATCTGCAGGATTACCTAGGCCTGTAATCGGACCCAGTGGCTCAAGTCTGGTTCACGAAACACCCCATCTACTGCCCCATATGGATGACATGGCCTTTCCTCTGCAGAAAAGCTACGTGCACCCAAGAAAGAGTCACTCCCCAAAGACACAATCACCCAACAGCATGAGTCTTCCAGTCAAAGGAGTCTGAGCCTTTAAAAGCACTAACAATAGTAGTAACTTTTTTAACCTACCACCTCTCAAAAGGTTTCTCTTCTAAGTTCAAAGCTGATCTCTAAAGGTTTTTTTTCCTTCTGATCCCAGATCAGAAAAACTTTAACTTGTATCAACAACCCCACCCACTCAACTCATTGGACCCCAACAAACTGGCAAGCAGTTATTAACTCCCTACTAAGTACTCTGCACTATGCTAGACAAGGGAAAGAGCTGGAGGGGAAAAAACTTATATACCTCAGGATGCGTAGGTCCAAGGAGGATGCACTAGACAGGAAGCACAACTAAAGGGCACTGGAAAATAAATAAATGCTCCATTCTGAGAGTCTGATTCTACCATTGACCATGTAGAACATGGTGAGGCAGTGAGGCAGAATAGAAGAAGGTTCCTTGCAGAAGGTGAGGCTTGGGCAGAGGTTGTTGTAAGTGGAAGGGACACCCACAGTCTTCTCATTCTCTACAAAAGGAACCTGGGGCCCAGGAAGATTGCATGTCATAGAGCACCCTGTAGGTTCAGCTAGAGCCAGGTGGCCTGAAACACTTATTAGTGCTATTCCCTATAGGAGAACACTCTGTCCCCGAAGCTAGGGGCCACAAGAGAGCACCTCAAGAAATACACAGTACTCAATAGGATCAAAGCCTGGAGGAAGGTATTAGAAGTAAAGAGAAGGAGGAAGGAATGACAAAGAGGTGGATTCCACCAGAGGTGTGCCTGCAACAAGGGTCCACCTAACTTTCTCCCAGTGGAGCAGCATGAAGAAAAGCTGGCACAGCTGGGGTCATGGACCAGGACCATGATATCAGACAACAGGACCCTAGAGGGAGAAGGTGTGGATGTCAGATGGGCTCCTCATCTCTAAGCACAGGATGGCAAGCAAACCAGGCAGAAGTTGTATTTCTTCCTGAGCTCACAGTTCCAGGCTTGCTAAACAAGTCTTAGCAGGGATAAAATGTCCCCAACAAGCAAGGACCAGGAGCACCCAAGTGAAGGGGCATGATGTTCAACGCCAGTGCTTTATTCAAGCCAGAAGGAGGACTGCCACCACACACATCCCAACTTTGCAAAAGGCAGCTTTTTGGTTCGGGGTATTTTGGTAAACAAAACAAACTTGTTGGTCCTCCTTCAAGTTCAGGTATATCTCTAGATGCCAAACTCCCAACCTCAGATGGGTGGCAGGGTTATCCAATCCCCTCCTTAAGACTGGGCAAGGAGTGCCCAAGATCTCCCTTCCCCAACCCACTACACAGGCCTGGGTTAAGAAAAGAGCAGTGCCTCTCAGGAGGGGGTGGCTGCTAAAGGGTCCAGCCACTTTGGATAAGGGCCTTTTTTATTCAGGGACAGACCTCAGGAAGAGAGGCTACTCCAGATAATTTTCTCCTCCAACTCTCCTTCCTCACTGAATCCCCACAATGACGCCTATGGTTTAGTGTGTGTCATCCACGGGACAGGAACATTACAAGTAATACAAGGACACTCTTCCTGTAAATGAAGCCGCTGGAGCTCAGGGCAGGTTAAGAAGCTCCAAGGCAGCCTAACTGGCAGAGCCCTATCTCTCTGGTTCTTTTCACCACTTGAAAGGGTGAGGATGGGATCCCTTTCTTTGGAATCCGCAGAGGCCTGCCCGCCCCACAATCCAGTCCCCGTGGTCCCGCGTGTTCCTACCTGCTTGAGCAGGAACTGGTCCTGGGCGTTGGTGCGCAGAGCGATGGCCAGGTGGAGGGCGGACAGGAGCACCCCGCTGAGCACTGCAGCCCGCATGCGCACGGGCAGCAGCGTGTAGATGGTATAGATGAAGAACACTGTCCACCAGATACCCTCAGAGGCGCTGCGTGGCTGGGGCAGCAAGAGGCCCACCACCTGGACAGCCAGCACCACGGCGATGAGCGCATAGCAGGCTAGGCCCATGTGGTCCTGGTGGAAGGCCGCGCGGTTGCAGAGCACAACCATGACGAGGATCACGCCCACGGCGGCTGCCAGCACCGCCAGGTAGGGCAGCTGGAGCGGGGGCCTCACCGCATGAAAGGCCAACATGACCAGGCACACGAGCACCAGCACGGCCATCAGCATGGTCAGACTGCTCTGGTTCAGGCGGAAGAAGTAGCGCTGGTATAGCCTCTCCAACTTGTCCGACGGGAACTTCTTGGAGCGGAATATCTGCAGCAACGCCAGACAACAGGAGCCGAGAGACAGCACCGCTCCAGGCCCCGCGCCTGAGCCCACCGAGCTGCCGCCATCGCCAGACCCCTCGCCGCCCTCGACGGCGCCGGCCTCCAGCTCGTCGGCCGCACGACTCTTGCCCCGCCGCTCCTCCAGGCCCACCTCCACCGAGCGGGGGCGCACCTCCGTCCCGCCTGCTGCGGCCGCCGCGGTCGCCGAACCACTGCCGCCGGCGCCGCCGCCCGCAGGGGGCGCCCGGGTGCTGCCCCCGCTGGCCGCGCCCCGCCGCTGTCGGCGGCTGCCGCGACCGCAGTCGTCGCCGCCCCGCTCCTGCCAGGCGGACTTGGAGCGGAAGCTAAAGCCGAAACCCCCGACCAGAGGATCGTCGCCGCTCAGCGGAGGATCGTCGTCGTCGTCGCCGCGCCAACGGCTGGCGAGGCGCTGCTGCTGCTGCGGGGTCACCGGCCCCCCGGGTTTTTTGGTGGAGCCGCGGACCGAACCCCCAGGGGCGTGGGGATAGCCATTGGCGCGAGATTCGGCTTCCCCCCACGCGGACCGGTGTTCTGGGCCTCCCCGGGGCGCCGGCGCCGCAGCTGTCTGAGCCGCGTAGCCCGGGGGGCTCACGTTTTTGGAGCCGGACATCCCCCTCTCGGCCTCGTCGTCTTCTTCCTCCTCCCCCGGGGGCCGGGCCGGGGGTCTCCAAAGGGAGGGAGGACCGCCGAGTAGGGGGACCAAGCTGGGGTCACACGTCGGGGGCGGCCCAGGACCTTGCGTAGCAGCGGGGCATCTTGGCACCCCCGTCCTGAGCGAAGTAGGAGGGCGCAGCTCCGAGGTGAGAAGTAGCCGGGAATACGCTTCAGGACTCCCAGGTCCGAGATAAGAGTTGCCTCCAAGCTGGAGTAGCACAGACTGTTCAGGCTAATGCGCCGCTCTCAAAGAGACGTCCGGACTCCTGGCTCGCGTGGAGCTAGACGAGGACCGGAGTTGCGGACGAGGCGGGACGGAGAGGTGTCCTTGCGGGCGGTGCCTCCCCGGGGCTGGCAAAGCCCGGGCGCGGCGCTCGCAGATCCTAAGAGGAGCCCAGCTGCTCTTGGGGCGAGGCGGCGGCGAGGCGGGGGTCCGGGAGTGGAAACACAGCGGGTGCCCTTTCCTCGCAGAGGACTGGGAGCGACTGGGAGGTGCGGGCGCCAGCCAGCATTATTTTCTTACGAGGGGTGGAGAGGTGGGATGGGGGGTGGAGAGGCCCGGGGAGGGGGCGGCGGGCGGAGCGAAAGCTCCGGAGCCCAGGGGAGGAGGGTCCTGGAGCCCGGGGGGGCCGTCACCCGCATCCCCCACCTTCCCCGGCGGGAGTAGGAGCGTGGCCCCGGCGAAAGCGGAGCCGAGCCTTCAGCGCGTCCGCGCAGGGGGCGGGGTCGAGGACCAGCTCCTGCGGTGTGGCCCTTCCCCTCTCGCCTCCCCCTTCCCCCAAACGGAGTGGGGCTCGGCTGGCTCGGAGAGCTGTCGCGCCGGCTCCGCAAGCTCCAAGCTCCTCGCCTCCGGCTGCGGGCCCACTACGGTCGGCGCAGAACGACTAGGCGGAGGGCGGAATCCGGCGCGGTGCTGCCGCCGTTCTGCCCCAACGCAGGCGGGCTTCTCCCGAGGAGCACGACATCCAGAGATCCAGGCCCAGGGCTCAGAAGCAGCCGGCCCAGAGGGGGCCGCCAAACAGCCGCGGCGCCCTGAGGGCGCTCCGGGGAGGCCCGCGGGAGCCAGGCTCACAGCGCGCCATGCACGCCTCGGGCCCTGCGCCGCTCCGGCCGCTCGCGCCGCTCCTCCCTTCTGGCCCGCTAGCCGCCGCCGCCGCCGGAGAGCCCTCCGCATCCCCTCCTCCCGCTGCCTCCCCGCCCCCCGCGCCGCTCGGGCCTCGGCTCACAGCGGCGCGCGGCCGCCTCCGCCCCCGGCCTGGCCACCGCCACAGCCTCGGCGCCCCGCGGGCATCCTCAGGCCCGACCGCGGGGATCCCAAGTCCCCTTCCTCACCTAAATTTCTCGCCGCGCCCCTCCCTCCCTGGCGCCTGGAGCCGCATCCAGCCCGCGATCCAGTCGCCAGACCTGGGTGGCGTGCGGTCTGCCCCCACCCCGGGCTTAGGCTCCCGCGTCCCCAGTTTTACTGCCCCTCTTTTGTATCCCCTATAATCCTCCCCCCCATTCAACCCAACTTCAGCCCCGGCGCTGCGCCCCCCTTCCCGGTCGGGCTCGATTGGCCGCTTCAGGAGCTGTCAGACTTGAGTCCGGCCCTCTCATTGGGCGATTCTCGGGCCGGGCGGCAGTGCCAAAGGAGGGCGCACGGGGTGGGGGGCGCCGGGCAGCTACTGCCGCAAGGAGACCGAGTCAGAGTCCCTGGAGGGGTCGGAGGCGCTTGAACCAGACCCGGAAATGGACCGGGCCGATGCAGAGTCAGGACCTCTGAGATGCAGGAAGACAGTGACGGAAAAGATGGAGATACAGCGGTGAGGCCGCTGCAGCCAGGGCGGGGCGGACAGGACCGCTTTGGTGAATAGTCGCCGAGAGGAAGCCCCACAGACAGCATTGGGAACACTTGGCGTTTATAAAGAGCTCTTTGCCCGTTCATGTATATTTTTTAATTTCATTTGATTCCCTTCACGTAACCCTGGGAGGAGACAGGGCCTGTGTGGTTATTTCCAGTGTATAGATGCTGAAACTGAGGCTCCAAGACCTTAGCCAAGTTGCCAAAGGTCACACAGGTCTCCTAACTTGCATCCCTAAGGTCTTTCACCAGTGCCAGACTGCCATCCTAACCTAGCAAGGTGTGTTAGCAGGACGAATAGACACCTGAGCAAGGTGGCACACCCACTAGGGGGCGGGGGATGGAGAAAATGACTAAGATACTCCTGCTCAGCGTAGGAGATGCTGGAATGGAGAGGACTTTACTTTGGGGCAAAGAGGACCTAGGCCCGTGGAATGACATGTTTGCCCAACTCTGTTTGCTCCTAAGCTGTTCTGCCTGAGGTTTTGGCAATCCAAACCATGGGAGGGTTAGGGGACTATGTCTCTATGCAGGGTAGAGGTAAACAGATTTCACTTTACCCTTCATTCTCCAGCCTTAGAGCTTCTGACAAGGAGCTTAGAGTCTGTGACCTTCCTTCTTTCTCTGTCTCTGCAGGTCATCTCTGCAAATTGGAAGATAAACCTTGCCAGAGTCACAAATTGGGAGGAGGAAAATTCTAAGATATCTGAATAAAATAACCCTTGAATAATGCAGCCCTTGAGTAATCCATGACTAGCTAAGACGTAAAAAGCAACATGAATTTAGTCAACAAAGATTCCACCCTCAATGTACGATGCACTGTGCTAGTTGCTACCAGGACAGAGAGATGGCCAAACTCTGAACTAGGAACTTAAAGTCAGGGAGGGAGAAGAGCTAACCACTACTTCTAGATCAGAGCAAAGTTCTAGTGTTTAACAAAGGTCCAAACAGCAATTTGGGTGTCAAAAGGAAGCATCACTTCCCACTGTGAGGCTCAAAATAGGCACTGGAGGTCAACTCTGGGTCCAGCAGGGAAGGATGAGTAAGAAGAAAGGGAAGATGAACTAATAGATATTAGGCAACTGTTATGTCTCTAAATATTTTATTGTCAGATAACCATTTCATCCTATTATAAAGATGAGAAGGCCAGGCATGGTGGCTCATGCCTGTAATCCCAGCACTCAGGGAGGCCGAGGCAGGTGGATCTCTTAAGCTCAGGAGTTGCAGATCAGCCTTAGCAATATCGAGACCCTGACTCTAACAATAGCCAGGTGTTGGGTGGGGCCTATGGCTCAAAGGGGTAGGGCCCCAGCCAAAAACTGCAAAAAAAAAAAGCCAGGTGTTGTGGCAGGCACCTGTAGTCTCAACTACTTGGGAGGCTAAGGCAAGAGGATTGTTTGAGCCCAACAGTTTGAGGTTGCTGTGAGCTATGATGCCACAGTACTCTACCCAGGGTGCCAGAGTAAGACTCTGTCTCCAAAAAAAAAAAGATGTGGAGGCACCTGTACCTCAGTGAGTAGGATACTGGCCACATACACCAAGGCTGGTGGGTTTGAACCCGGCCCGGGGCCAACTAGAACAACAATGACAACTGCAACAAAATAAGTAGCTGGGCTTTGTGGCAGGTGCCTGTAGTCCCAGCTAAGGAGGGACTCGGGAGGCTAAGGCAAGAAAATCACTTAAACCCAAGAGTTTGAGGTTGCTATGAGCTGTGATGTCATAGCAATCTACCAAGGGTGACATAGTGAGATTCTGTCTCAAAAAAAAAAAAAAAAAAAAGCACAAGACTGAGACTTAGAGAATCAAAAAGTTTGCCCAAGACTCACAGTTTATAGCAGTCTTTGTGCTCCATCATGCAGCCATGTAGCAAATAATGTCATGAGAGAGACACTCAGGGTGTAGACCACTAAGGCCAGATGGCCAGAGCTGTCAAGGTTTCATTCTTGATCCTCTTCTCATATTATTCCCAGAATTCTCCCTAGGTCATTCCTTTTAATTCTGTTTAATTTTTTAAAATAATCATCTTACAACAAAAGCCACATGCCATTGATGTAGAAAAAAATTAAGAACAGAAAACATAATCATGCCACCTAGAAAGAACTGGAATTAAGGTCTTAATTTTTTTCTTAAACAATTAGAAAGGCTCGGTACCTGTGGCTCAAGCGGCTAAGGCGCCAGCCACATACACCTAAGGTGGTGGGTTCGAATCCCCAGCCTGGGCCCGCCAAACAACAATGATGGCTGCAACCAAAAAATGGCCAGACGTTGTGGCGGGCGCCTGTGGTCCCAGCTACTTGGGAGGCT
>CAUYTI010147760.1:0-23645 GCA_963575145.1 Galago senegalensis
GTGGTCCCAGCTACTTGGGAGGCAGAGGCAAGAGACTCGCTTGAGCCCAGGAGTTGGAGGTTGCTGTGAGCTGTAATGCCACAGCACTCTACCCAGGGGGACAGCTTGAGGCTCTGTCTCAAAAAAAAAAAAAAAAAGAATTCAAATTTGCTAGAATTTGAAGGAAGCTTAAAATTTTCAAACCCATCCTCCTCCGTCCCACCCCACCCCCCTTTTTTTTTTTTTTTTTTACAGATAAGGAAATGAAATCTCACCACTGGTTAATGGCAGAGCCAGGGCTAACACAAAGGACTCTCAAAGCCATCAAGGCCTTCTATCTGCCACTGCAAACTAAAGATCTCTCTCTGCCCAGAAGCATTGTTACTCACTCCAAACCCCAAATCAGGCCCTCATGCAGTCCCAGAGACCTTCCTGGGGTCTAGAAAGAATCCTCTGCTCTAGATTTTTTAGGGCCTCTCTCCCTACCCAGTGATGTCTACAGGGAGGCAGAGAACCACAGAGAAAGCGGAAGTCCAGCCAGGTACAAAAACACCCTTCTACACATGCTATATCTGCTTAAACCTTTCCCCTTCTCAACACCTTTCCCAGGCTCCTGTGGTCCTTCTCAGCCGTGTCCTCCCATCCCTTCCCCTTCAGGGGTTCCTTAACATTCTCTAATCAGATTTCAGTTTTCTGATGTGGAGAACTCTGGAGGTTCCCGCAGTGAGATGTCCTCTGGTACCACAATCGGATAAAGATGGCCCTGCTAGTTCTTGGTCCTTTAGGGGTATGACATCTCAGATGCCATTGCTTGTTGCTCTAATTTAGATTTTTGCATCCCCCAAGAGGGAGAATTAAGGGGAAATAGAGAGGGATATGTGTCCCCAGATACCAGAAGGGTGGCCCCTGCAAAAAAACAATGCTAGTTTCTAAAAATTCTAGCCCAGCTATGTAGCCTGTAGAAAGAGTGGACACAGCCACAGGTGACATTACCCAGGGGTGTCATTAATCTGTCCACTCTACTCACTCCCATACACTGTCAGAGACATGCAGATGAAAAATTAAATGCCACCCAATCAAACTTCCACATGGGGAAGAAAGTTCACTGCCCCACATGCTTATTAAATAAGCTTCTGAGAATTCTGATGCCACTACCAGAGAAATGGCAAATACAAGGGCAGAGATCACCGAGAAGGCAGAAAATAATACATTGTTCCTCCTTTCCAAATGCAAGAAAGCTTGCATTCCTCTACATTGATATAGAGTACTCTTCAAAACTTTCCTTGCTCTTTGAGATTATGAAAAGCAACAAAAGACTGAGAAACTGTCATAGAAGAGAGGAGGCCGAGGGTCTATGATGACCTAACAGAATGTGGGATCCCAGAATCAATTGAGGAAAACACAGAAAGACACTAGTATAAAAGCCCGTGAATTCCGAAGTCTGTAGTTTAGTTAGGATTGAATTCAGTACTGTTGGCATTGTACCAAAAGATCTTAACAGCAAAGAAAGCTGGACAACAAATATTTGGGAATTATCTTTGCAATTTTTCTGTAAATCCAAAATAAAATGTTAACTTAAGTTGGGGAGAGATCTCAGGTAGAGCAAAGGCTAACCCACCTCTCAGCACCATGCCCAGCAAGGACAAGGGAGCCTTGAATGAGGCACAACGAAGAGCAAACGTCACTCAGGCCCCAAACATTCTGAAACTCTTTAGCAGAAATGCCAGAGGAAGGAAGCAAAGAGAATGCTGAGAGAGAGTGGGGCTAACAAGCAGAGCCAGCTGAAAAGCCAGGAGAGGTCACGGGGATGTCTCTCATCTTCGTGAAAAACAGAAAGCAAGTAAACATCAAGCTGGGCCAGCTGGGCTGCTAAGCGCTCAGATTTTTTTAGAAAGAAGAAGAAAGGAAATACTGTGCTTTTTAATAAAAGAAAACCTTAAAATTTTAAAGTGGCATTAAAAGATGGGGTCAAAGGGAAAGATGTGCACAAAGTCTCTTTTGGTCACAGTCCTGGGGAGCAGTTATCAACTGTGCAAACAGACTCCCTGGAAGCCAAGTCCCAAGTCCCCCTCCCTGTGCTCTGCCCCCTGCAGGGCTGACCACTGGCACTGCAGTCTCCCTCCCTGTGTTCTCTGCCCCCCACCTGCAGGGCTGACCACTGGCACCACAGTCTCCCTTCCTGTGTTCCCTGCCCCCCACCTGCAGGGCTGACCACTGGCACCGCAGTCTCCCTCCCTGTGTTCTCTGCCTCCCTGAAGAGCTGACCACCGGCACCATAGGCTGGTGCCCTGCGTGGTGGGCAGGCTGAATCTCCCACAGGGCCCTCCTGGATGTACTTCTAGACCTTGGGAGACCACGAAACCTCATACTTCTACTTCCAATGTGCAGCCACCTCCTGGCTAAGCTCACCCCAAATACTTTCAGCTGAGAAGCAAAGGCAGAACTCCAAAAGCGAAAACTCCAGGGAGTGGTCCTCAGAGCTGGGACACATTGCAATCTGCAGACTTTGACTCGCTGGTTTTCTTCCTTTCCCACCCATTCGTTCACCCAGCAGCTGTCGACTTTTGTTCTCAGAACTCTTGCAGATTTAATCCTCTCAACCTTGTTAACCATCCTGCCAAGTTACTCCCATCCCAGAGTTGAGGGAGTCGATGGTCAGCATTGTTAGGTAAGCGCATGTCACTGACAAGTGGCAAAGCTGGGACAAACACAGGTCAAATTTCAGGGCCAGACTCTCTTACCTTCTCTTCTTCATGATAGAGACCCACATCCAGCTCTCTTTGGAGGTTCTCTAAACTTTCTCTTTGTTCTTCCTAAATAAAATCTCTCTCTTTACCTCCCTGGCAAAATAAATTCAGGGCAATGATACATCCACTGTGTTGTATAACAGATTTCTTACTATGTATAAGGCTCTGGGGGAATATAGAAAGGTGTTTTTTGTTTTTTTTTTTTAATGGTCCCTGGCCCTATACAGATGAACAAAGAGAACAAAACTGCCCTCATACAATTCAACTTAATAAACATTTATTAAGAATCAAATCTAAGTAAATGATAAAAATATGACTTGAAATTGCAATGCAAGTGTTAATGGATTCTTAAAATATAAGAACCATACTCCAAGAAAAAGTGTTCATAACATAAAACTAAAATGCCAGATTATTTTTGGCAAAACTGGAGGGAAATAATCATTATTTCATGTTTGTAATTGTTGGAGAGATATGTTTAAATATGTGTATCTAATGTAGACACTAACTGAACATGAATTCATATCAGAAATTTCAATTCGCTAGAAAGGAAAAAAGAATAAATAAACTATCGATTTTATGAGTATAAGTAAAGGAGAGGTAAGAAAAAAATAGAAAGTATAATCAATAAAAAGCACAAAACTAAGTGGCAGGAATAAAAACAAACCTGGACAAAACTAAGTGGCAGGAATAAAAACGAACCTTGACGCTAAAAACATTGAGAGGGTGAATTCCACTATGAAAGGACAAAGGTCCTCAGAATGGATTTGAGAAACAAAAATCCAATCACATGCAATTTGTAACAGATGAACCTAAAACAAAATGACACGGTGAAAACAATTGAATAAACAAACATATATCAGCCAAAAGCAAACAAAAAGAAGCAGGGCTAGAGATATTAGTGGCTAAGAATAAATGTTAGGCCAAAAATGTCATAAATGATAAAAGAAAACTCCACGAAGAAGTTATAATCGTCATGAATTATGCACCAAACAATACAAGGCAAAGGCTCTCAGAAATGCAAGGCAAATTCAATTTTAATAAAAAGCACGGTGAGAGCCTAAAATACTACTCTTTCAATTTTGTAGATTAAACAGACAGAAAAAAAGAAGTATAAAATTAATAGGAATTATTTGGGCAACACAATTATCAAGCTTAATTAAATAGTTATGTAGAAGGAGAACCATGTACACTAAAAAAGAAAATATATTCTTTCTGCCCACAGAAAGTTTAAAAATAGGGATCATGTACCCAGCTGCAACTGTATATTTTTCCTAAAAAGTTAATATTTTACAATTTATGTTCATTGACTGTAATCATATAAATGTAGAAGCTAATAATTAAGAGGTAAGCACACAGAATATTTTAACCATTGGGGAAACCTGAAAATAATCCTTTAAATAATGTAGGGATACAAAGGAATTGTTAGAAATAAAATGACAAAATTATTTAGGGCTTACAAAATTTAAAAGCACTTCTTTTCAAATTCTTTGGGATATGGCTAAACCTATACTCAGAGGAAAATTCATAGTCTTAATTACTTACCAATAAGAAAGATTTTTAAACTAATTACACAACCAATAATCAACAAGCACATGAAAAAAAAAGTACTCAACATCATCCATCTTCAGGGAAATTAAAACCATGATGAAATACCACTACACACCTGCTAAAATTGATAAAATGAAAAAGATAGACACCACCTAATGTTGGAGTGAACCCTGAGTAACCAGAATTGTTATACTTTGTTGGAAAGAATGTAAAAATGGTATAACAACTCTGGAAAACTATTGGGCAGTTTTTTTGTAAGTTAAATATATATTAACCCTATAATCCGGAAATAATCTACTAAGTATTTGTCTGTAATTTAATTGATTTTTTTTTAATGTTTAGGGTGGTGCCTGGTGCAAGATGTATTCTCAATAAATGTTAGCTATTATTATTTCACAAGTTGGTGGCTTAGAGGCCAGATGATTTGATAAAGTCATGCCCTATTACAAGGCCCAATAGTTTAATGATGGGACCATTTATCAAGTAGTGTGATCATTCCATCCTCATGGGGAGATTTCACTTCTGTCTTTGTCTATGAATAGTAACAGAAAATATTTTAACAGGGATAATACCTACTAGTTCAGTTGAGCTAGAAAACAGATATATAACTTAAACACCCTACTGCCTCCTTCTACTCCAATCTCCTTCCCAAAAAGCAGGGAGCTGCAGGAGGGGAGATCAATGTCGAGCAGCACTGGACAGTCCCCTGCTCACCTGCACTCAGAATAACATCTCACCCTTGTCCCTGCCTACAAAAATTCATGGATGGAGAGCAGCATGATGTAGAGGAAGTGGCAGAGACTTGGGTGGGGTCTTCCTGAGTCTGAAACCCAGCCCTGTGGATACTGAGGGAAGCTCATCTGAGATATTCCCCCTCACGCAGCCTCCAGGACAAAGGTGTGCAGAGTGTGGAACATTTTAATTCTTTTGCTTAATCAAGGTCTTTCTTCATAGGGAGCACCTCCATTGAAATTTTAATTGCCTGTACTGTTTGAATTTTATTTACAACAAACATACATGACCATATAATCAAGAAACAAAAAAGATATTCCCTCTACAGGGTGGGGGTAAAAAACAATTACTCTAGACAAATAACCTTACAACCACTGGTCAGTTAATCCTTTAAGACTTTAAGGGGGTATAGGAGTGGACAGGCAACAACTACCAACAATAATAACACCTTACTGTTGCATAACCCTTCTTCATTTATAAGACAATTTTACACAGACCATTTTGATTCATTCTTACAACACAACAGCACAGGCTCTTCCAGATACTCCTTTCTTTTTTTTTTTTTTTTTATTATTTTTTTTTATTAAATAATAGCTGTGTACATTAATGCAACATGGGGTACAGTGTAGTGTCTTCACACATATTTTGACATACTTTCATCAAGCTGGTTCACATAAATTTCATGTTATTTGCATAGTCATTGTGTCAAAACCATAACATCCTAGTTCTAAAAAGGTTCACTTGTACCCTTGTTCGACTCACCTACTTCCTTGTTTGTTTATTATCTAATTCATGTTTCACGGAACAGTGAGTGAAGGCTGCTTCGATTCTAAAATAAAAGTGGATTTACAGTGCATTTCATCTGAAACATTGTTAGCAGAAGGGTGATAATGCCAGATGAAGGAAAATGCTTAAAGTAAGAGAAGTAACACTGTCAGTAGCAAAGTGAAATAAATGTTTACCAGAGCTGTGGGCTAAGAAATATGTATTATTAAGGGAGCCTGATGTGTTTCCTTTATTCTACTTTATTTACTTTTAAACTAACCACATTATTTTGTCAAACAGACATACAAATGCAAAATAAAATCTCTGAGATTTGTGAGTTGGGCATAGGAGGCAAGACTTTTAGTCAGCAGGCATCTTCTCACATATATTTTGTAAGCTTGTGTAGCTATATTTTATTCAAAACCTTTCACTTGAAAATTATGTTTAAAATTCCTGCCCTATGGTCTTCTGTTTTTATACTAATCCTTCCCGAGAAATCACACACTCTCAAATCTATAATGGAGATATTTAATAGAATTAGGACCAAATCCTTACCTCTTATCTTCACTCAACTTTCTATGTCCTGTAGCAGTGGTCCCAACCTTTGTGGGACTAGGAACAGGTTTCAGGGACTACAGTTTTTCCATGGATGGGGGGTGGGGCTACAGGAGGTTAGGGGATGATGATTCAAGTGCATTTCCCTCTACCTTAGATCAGCATCAAGAATTAGATTCTCATAAGGAGCATGCAACCGAGATCACTTGCATGCAGGGTTTAGAGTCAGGCTCATGCTCCCCAGAGAATCTTACGTCCCCTCTTACCTGAAAGAGGTAAGAGGAAGTAGGTGATGGGGGCAGCTGTGAAAACAGAGGCCAGCTGCCACTCCCCTCCTGCTGTGTGCCTGGGTCCTAACAGGCCTTGTACCAGTACCTGTTTGGAGCCCTGAGGTTGGGGACCATAGTCCTAGAAAGATATATTAATCTGAATCTTCACTGATGCTTTTAAAGAAAAAGAAGGAGACCTACTAACTCACTGCATTCCCCACCGCACAATTTACACTCCCCTTTCTTTCAGTTGTGAAAAGTTGCCTTTTGTTAAATAAAGCCTAAAACCATTTGCATTCTCTTTTGTTTTATTCCTTTCATCTAATCTATCATAAATCCTGTTGTATTTATTTACTTTATGCCTTCTAAAAACAGCATGCACACCTTCCTCTTTATTTGTTACTGGCCCTATTAGGATTGGGGCATCATTTTGTGCCTTGACCAGACTATTAATTCTAGTATTTCATTGCTAATTTTTTAAATTGGTCACCCAACCAGATTGTGAATTCTCTCTGTCAAGTATCATAGCACAAAACACAGCCCAGCATTTTTCAGGTGGGGAACACTGGGGATGAGGCCCCCTTATGAAGCTAGAACACTCTTGCCAACAAAATAAGTATAACACCTCCAGCTGTTTGAGTTACACAATTTTCATTACATTTTCCTCACACATGCTCATTCCAATTTGTCGTTCTAGAAGACCTGGGTGTCAGATAAACCTCACCTAGAAACCATGGCACTCAACCTGAGAGAAGCCTCGGGTTCCTCACCGAAGACAGTAATAATTCTATTTTTTTTCTTTTTCAGTTTTTTGGCCGGGGCTGGGTTTGATCCCACCACCTCCGGCATACGGGGCCAGTGCCCTACTCCTTTGAGCCACAGGCACTGCCCGACGGTAATAATTTTTTAATTATAATAATTTTATTTCATACAATTGCTAAAGGATTGAATGACAGAAAGTATATACAGGGCTTAGCAGGGCGCCTGAATTACACTGACATTAGTAAGTGGTATTATTATTGTTGATTAATAAGATTATTCCTATTACTAATATCATGACACGTCCCCATCACTCCAGCCCACATTTGATCATCCATTCTGGCCTCTCTTAACAGGTTAGTGATACTGAGTGCTCCACCAGACAGCATTAATTGTTTCCCAATTGCCCGTGTCTTTGTACACCGATATTCTTGTATTAGTATTTTCAGAGAGGGCCCCATTAGGACATTTAATAAGTAGCTGTCAAGCAATTCATGATACATTTTTGATGACTTTTTATTATTGAGAAAGGTTACAAAAGTTAAAAGGCAGCTAATATCACTGACTGCTTATCATGAAGCAGAATACTATGAGGTTCTCCGTAACAAGAAATATGTTTGAAAACTCTACTATGTACAGTTCATTCACATATTCATTCCTCAAAATTGACACGCACATACAAAGTTTACCTTAAGATTGCCCTGAATTCAGCCTCAGAAGTGATCCAAAGTGGATATCTATAAATCTGTAATTGTGACATTATAGTTAATTAAGGATTAAAATATTTTTACTTTCCGTAAAAATTTCGAATAGGTTCTACAGAGGATCAGTTGCATATTCATTCCCCAGAAGTTTTAAGTTGTTGCTTTGACCATTAAGGTTTTGTTATATTCGTAAATCATACTTATAAAATCAGAAAATACTTTTAACCTAAAAGGGTTCAAATGTTCTCACTTTTTTCAAAGCCTGTTAATGGTTCTATCCAAGACATCATTTATTTGATATTGTCAACTTCCATTAAAGATTAACATCTCACATACATCTGGAATACTGTAATCCCACTGCTGAAGTGATCCCATTTCATGTTTCAGAACACCAAGAACACTGGATTGGAAGCTGGTTTCCACCAGGAAAAATATGCTTATGGCACAAAATTAAACTTCAGGGATTAACAGTCTCTGATGTGACAAGGCTAAATTATGTCCAAGTAGTATTCTGAAAATATTTATTCTCATGTGATGACTAATAAAAAATTAATAGAAAGAAGAGAAGAAAAAGAGAGCCTTAGATTTCCAAATCTCAGCTGCCTTGATCATTCACACTGTTAGTCTAAGGGAAAGGCATTCTTTTCTCCCGAGAAATTGTGAAATCAGAAGCAGAAGCCAAGCTATAAACAGAATAAATCAATAAGGACCCATTTTGACTAGAATGGAGAACAATTGAAGAGACACAGCGTATACACAGAGACAATTAAATTAAGGGCTTTTCATGCCCCTATATTCACTTAATGATATTACTTCGGGGTTCTTCCCTCCCACTACTTCACTTTGGTGAGTCCTTTTAATCGATATAGTGGTTAAAAGAAAATCAATGAAATAACAAGGACTCACCCTTCCTTAGAAGGAAGATTACCCAGTGATCACCGACACACACCCACCATACTATGGGGCCAGGTTCACTGGGCCAGCCTGAACTGAGATCTAAATGTTCTATATTGAATGATCAGCAGAGACTCAGTGCTAATGAAATCTCTCAACTCTGACTTCACTCTTCAGATTCACCTGAGACATTTTGTTCCATAGACATGGCTGTGGGCCACTTCACCTAGCTGTGCAAATATAGCTTTGGAGGCCTAATATAGTCACTGCTTATATTTCAAGATATACAGTGTTCCAAAAATCTCCAAACATGGGGAAAATCCCATAACAACAGATACCTTGGAACACGTTCACCATGAAAGAGAGGACTTTGTATGTCTGTGGAAAGAAGTGGCCAACATTTGGAAAATATTTTGCAAATGTTTTGCAAAATTTTGTGTTAAAAATAAAGGTGCAGTTAGGTACCAAGTCCCATTTTCCCTATGCATGGTGACCACTGGGATATCCAGGATAATCCCCTTTGCCACTCACCTACATTTCAAAGGTTGGGGATTTGTGCACATTTAAAGTATTGTCATATATTCATGTACTTAGCTCCTACTTTTAGCTGCTTATGGATGAGACAGCTCTCGTGAACAGAAGTAACCTGAGCATGTGATTGCTTTCTTGTGTAAGACAAAGCTTGATTCATTAATGAGTCAAAGCACCTTTACAACAACAAAAAAATGATTTTTACATAAAATTCCTTAAAAAAACAAAATAAAACTTTTCAATGTGATCAGTCATTCCAGGAACAACTTCACACTTTCCTACTCAATAGCTCCTGAACTTCTAATCCAAAACTAAAATTAAATAAATAAATAGCCCAAAGAGAGGGCATTCACTTCAACTTAAAGTCCTCCTCTTTGATTCATGGAATTTAGGGAACTTTGAAAACAACCTTGGTTCTATTTTTCTTTAAAAAAAAAAAATGGCACTCATCATGAACATATAAAAAAAAGACAAGTATGAGAAAGACTTTCAAAATTTTAAAAATATTGTGTAGATCCTAAAACCATACTGAGGTTTCCCAGTGTTGGTGACCAAATAAATGATTGGGTGAAGTTTCATCTAAAATATTCCAAATCCCTAATGGTTTTAAACTTCGAAGCCTAATCCTTCAGATGATTCATTATCCCTTTTCCCAATGGGGATGACAAGCCCTGTCCAGAAAGTATCCAGCCAGGCACTATGAAAAATAGAAAGGTTCACTGAAGAAGATACAAGAAACTTTGCACACAGGACAATGATGCCTCAGTGGCCTTCAGGGTAGGACTTCGCACAGGTCTCCCAGAATCTCTTAACCCTAACCTTACAACACCTTCCACATGCCAGGTGCTCTGCTTCTTGCAGACCTTTCAGAACAGAGATCACCATAAACACATTCACGACCATCTTTGAAGTGTTTGTGCCATACTTTTATTTGAACTGCACTCACTGCATCATCCCAGAAAGCCTGCTGAGTCACCTGAATAGTTTCCACAGAGGAAAGTTCGTGTTAAATGCAAACACTGACACATTGATGCAGATTCATTGCTCTATTTGCTCAGTCATTTTTTTTTATTAAATCATAGCTGTATACATTCCTGGGGTATAATGAGATGATTTGATATATAATGTGGGATGCTTAAATCACACTGATTAACATAACCATCACCTCACTTATTTTTGTGGTGAGGCATTTATAATATACTCTTAGTTGTTTTGAAATGTACCCTTGCATTGTGCACGTTCCCTCCACTCATCCTCCTCCCCTCCCCCCACCTCTCCTCTTCTTTCTGGACTAAATTTGTGTTTTATCATTCATATGAATATGTAAGTGATTATATGTTAGTTTCACAAGAGTATGGAGTAATCAGATACTTTTTTTTTCAATTCTTGAAATACTTTACTAAGAAGAATATGTTCCAGCCCCACCCACATAAAACATAAAAGATGCAAAGTCTCCATCTTTGTTTATGGCTGCGTAGTATTCCATGGTATACATATACCACAATTCGTTAACCCATTCATGGGTTGATGGACACTTGGGTTGGCAATTATGAATTGGGCTGTAATAAATATTCTGGTTCAATTATCTTCATTGTAAAATGCCTTTTGTTCATCTGGGTGGACACCAAGTACTGGAATTGCAGGATCAAATGGTAGCTCAACTTTTAGTTCCTTGAGAATTCTCCATACTTCTTTCCAAAAAGGCTGTATTAGTTTGCAATCCCACCAGCAGTGTAGAAGTATTTCCTTCTTTCCACATCCACGCCAACATCTGCAGTTTGGGGATTTTGTGATGTGGGCTAATCTTACCGGAGTTAGGTGGTAACTTGGGGTGCTTTGATTTGCATTTCTCTGATGATTAAAGATGATGAGCACTTTTTTCATGTGGCTCGTTGGCCATGCACCTGTCATCTTCAGAGAAGTTTTTCTTAGTGCCTCTTACCCGCAAAGAAATGGGGTTGTTTGTTCTTTTCTTACTGATTAATTTGAGTTCTCTGTAGAGTCTCCGTCATTTTAAATGCAGTGACCACATAGTGCACACGCTCACTCCCTGGTATCTAACACCTGGCTGAGTAGTCGCAACCAAGGCGTCAGCGTTCACGCATAGGCATTCCAGTCCACTTGCCTTGGCAGTCAGGTTACCTCCATGAGAGCAAATCAGTTTCATTATATGAACTATGGCTGGATACTTTGCACCAACATGCCAACCTGTCAGTTTTCCAGGATGCTCATCTTAGATAAACTATCAGAGAGACAGCTTCTCACGATTATATTATCTAAATCTAACAACTTCTTGCAATTTTCCGAAACCATGGCTTCTTGTCTCAGGCTGTACTCATTATACATAAAAACTTCACAATGGTTTTTAATTACTTAAAATTCTAGTAGACTTGAAAGCAGTTTGTTTTACTGTGCCATTGTTTGTTTTCATAAGTGGTGCCTCTGATATTGTACCGGCACAGAGACTTTTGTCCACGTCCCTTTTTTCCATATCTCAAAAGCTGGTAGGTTTTAGGCACGGTAAGATTATAGGATATAAAAATAGATCACACTTTGATCTGAAGACTTTTCAGGAGAAAGACACGTGGTGCAGAAGATCTTAGGAATGCAGACTAGATTCTAAACTCAAATGCTTTGAATCCACTCCAGAAGTACACATGCTTTAGGGAGATTTAGAACTCCAAACAAAAAGAATCCTCAAAACAACAATAGAAGCAGAAACCAAAAACCAGACTGCTTTGAACCCTATTCCTCTATGAAAAACTTTTAAAATATCCTAAATGTATCATGTCGTGCTTTGATTATACCTGCACTTTGATATCGGTGGAAATGGCACTTTTATATTCAATTTCTTTCTTAAAAATGGGATTTAACTTCTGCTTTCATTTTCATTTAACTCTGGGGATTTTCTATATTGAATCCCAAAGGTTTCGCTGCTTTGTAGTCAATAATAGGAAAACCTCACTTTCATGGTTTGACTCTAAAGCAACAAATTTAAAAGAGTGTCTTAAGTGACAGCAAACTTATTAAAGGATATACTTACAATTAAGATTCAATTCCCGGCTATTGATACTTAGGACTTTGGAAAACTCAAGAAAATAAAAATCTCTTAAGACTTACTGTTTATTTTCTTGCTCTGTGACTAATTATTCCCTTAAGTGAATCCACACATCCAAATAATACCAGACAACTAGATTTAAATTATAACTTTCCTTTCTTTTAAAGTGGAAGGTGAAAAAAGACGAGAAAGATTAAGCTCTTATTTGTTTTAAAGAGGAGAAGTAGCACACAAAAGGAACAGCTAAACAATTTCAAACAGTTGGGGGATTAAGAAATACAGTATCTGAAGGACTTAGTAAACTTGACGTACTTTACTTAATGAATTCAATCATTATAAGAAACATAGCTAACATTAATAGAGAAGCTATTATTTACTAAGCTTTTAACATGCAAATCATAAATACCAAAAATACATATTATTTGTTTTTCTTTTATAATTTGGAAACTGAAATCTAAGCCAAAATTATACAGCTAGTGATTGAATATGACTGGATCTACCTTATCAAAATTCATATATTTTAATTATAATAAGCTGCCTATACTTTTATTCATTTTTCTATATGAAAGGTTATAGTTTCAAATACTTTCTTCAAAGGACAAAATAGTCACTCACAAAATTTCCTGAAATTAATTCAAGAATAGTTTCCAAGACCAGATGCTGTGGCTCACGCCTGTAACCTTCACACTCTGGGAGGCCAAGGTGGGTCAATCGCCTGAGCTCAGGAGTTTGAGACAAACCTGAGCAAGAGAGACCCCATCTCTAAAAATAGCTGGGCATTGCTGCAGGCACCTGTAGTTCCAGCTACTCAGGAGGGCTGAGGCAAGAGGACGGCTTGAGCCCAAGAGTTTGAGGTTGCTGTGAGCTGTGGTGCACTCTATCATGCTCTACCCAGGACGCCAAAGAAATAATAAAAAAAAAAAAAAAAAAGCTTCTAATAGGGAACTAACTCAATCATTGTATCATCAAACATAAGGCTCTTCTAACACAACTAAAATGGAGATTTCCCCCACTATTACATTTTTAATAACAGGAAAAGGAATAAGAGCATTTCTTTACAGAAAAGCTTATTTCTTACAGGAAACATTTTCTATATTTTAGTGTTTTAGTTCCCATAAAAGTCTGGTGAAAAGGAACAAGTTCTTCAATCTTGGGTTTGTGTGTGTGTGTTTTAGTTAGTTAGTTACCTAGCTAGCTAGCTAGCTAGATTTTTTTCCCTATAAAGCCTAAGGAACTACTCATGTGTAAGGCAGCATGCTGCAACCAGCTTTGTGTTTATTAATAAAAGATATTTTGAAAGACAAAATAAGACTCACCATCCTTCAGATTAATATATTCTTCATTTTTTTTCTATTAATAGATTTGAGCAAAATGGAAGCGCAGGCGAATTAATATTTTTAAAAAGGATCAAAAGGGCAGGGTCCTCAAGTTTGTTACCTAAAGGGCCAAATAATAAATATGTCCTGCTTTATGGACCATATGGTCTCTGAGACAACTACTCAACTCTGTTTTCACTAGAATACCAAAGAAGTAGCCAAAATAGTATATAAATGAAGGCATGTGGATGTGTTCCACCAAATCTTTACTTACAACTGTGAAGCAGTTACAACCCATGGCCTGTAACTTCCCGACCCCTGAAATAAGAGAATGATAAAATGTGACACCAACATGGAAATGGTTATGCCAGGACACCTTTTTAGAGCTTGGCTAAGCCTTTGCATAGTTTTGTCCAGATGGTATAGCAACAATATTCAGGTGTAAACATTAGGTTCTGGGCTACCTCTTCAGCCATGGAAAAAACAAGACAAATGTTCCTCTAGTTCTTCGGAACGTCCACAAATAAAACACTCTTCAACACCACATTTGAAACGATTTCTAGTGAAATGTTAACACCAGCAACATCTTCATTTCCTCTGTATATTAGTGTTAAGGAATCCCACAAGCCAGCAGCTTAAATGATGTGGTTTTGAGGCAGTAGATTGAAAATACTTGTAGGTAAATTTGAAGGTAACTTTTGTGTATATTTTCTTATTTATCCTTCCCAGAACCTCTCTGAAAGAGATAGTGTGATTAGTCACACTTTACAGGTGAGGAATCTGAATTTTACAGTTGTTAAGTATGTTCCCAAGGTTAAGCTACTAAACAGTGGGACCATAATGGGAAGAACATACTCCTCGTATGATCCATCACGTACTTCTGCAGTGTCTGCATGCCTTAGAGAGGCACAACGTAGATTTATATATTTGTGCTAGAAATTTTCCAATAGATGGCATTAAACTATATATTTTCCTTTAAAAATTCACATTGTGAACTTTTTAAAAAATAAAATAATGTCCATTTAGAAGGAATCTTTTTCTAATTCACAGCAATGTGCCGGCTGTGATTGCATTCATCATGCTCTGAGTCTGCAGACCCGCTCTTTGATGTTACGCTGAACTCTGTGCAGGAGGGTTGGCTAGGAATTACCAAATACTGCAGTTCTGAGGAAATGCTGTGTTCCTAGAATGGACATGTATCATTAGCCTTTTCCCTGTTTTTTAAATCTTAGAAATACTTCATTACTATGAAAATACAGAAAGATTATATGTATGTGTGTGTGTGTGTATGAGAGGAATAAATGTATATATGAGAAAAAATATATAAATAATGCAAATATATATATACATATGTATGTATATATATATATGTGAAATTTTAAGGTAGAACTGACAGGACTTGGGAACTTATAGGATACAGGGAATGAAGACATGCATAGGAATTAAAGATACTCAGAACATTCTAACATGTTTGACTAGATGGATGGAGATGCTATTACATGAGATTGGAGATAGAGACTAGGGAACTAGAGACAATGACTTTATTTTAAAGTTAATTGAGGAATGGTGGAAAGAGAAATAAAGGAAGTTCAAATTATGGACCTGAAGTGAAGAGAGAGGTCAATGATAAAGTTAGGGGTTTGGTGCCATTTTCAGAAAGGAGTGAAAGTTAGTGCTGGGAGAATTAGGGCAAAGATGTGGAAAGAACCTAGTACTACAGGTGGGACCTACAAGAAGAGCAAAAAAAGAAATGACACTGTAAAGTTGTGGTTAGAGAAAAGATATTCAAGTTAAAAATAAGGTCACTAGAGTCAAAAACAAACAGAAAATGTAATGAAAAAAGTTTCTCGAGTGTGTTTCCCACTTCATAGAATTCCAGAAAGAAGGGAAATGTGCAGAAATCACTGCAGCTGGCAATTCAAGAGCTAGCAGTGGACTCTGTGAAGTTCAAGAGCTAGCAGTGGACTCTGTGAAGTTCAAGGGCAAGCAGTGGACTCTGTGAAGTTCAAGGGCGAGCAGTGGACTCTGAAGTTCAAGGGTGAGCAGTGGACTCTATGAAGTTCAAGAGCAAGCCGTGGACTCTGTGAAGTTAGCCTCAATCCTATAATTAAAGGGAGGGGTTAAGGATGTGGAAATAGGATGCAAACTATTTCTTCAATAAAACTTAGAAGAAGGCAGAAAAGGAAGAAAGAAGGGCAGAGATAAATTTGTTTTGTTTACTGTTTTTTTTTTCTTTTTGTTTTCTTTTCCTTTTTGAAACAGAGTCTCACTCTTTTACCCCAGGCTATAGTCATGGCTTTAGCCTAACTCACAGCAACCTCAAACTCCTGGGCTTAAATGATTTTCCTCCTGCCTCAGCCTCCCACGTATCTGAGACTGCAGGCATGCCTGTCTAATTTTTGTCTATTTTTAGAAGAGATAGAGTCTTGCTCTTCAAGTTCAAAAGATCCTCCTGCCTCAGTCTCCCAGAGAACTAGGAAAACAGGTGTAAGCCAGGGCATCCAGCCTGTTTACTGTTTGTTTTTAAGACTGGAAGTTCACTGGACATTTTTAAAGTTGGAGAAGTATCCAGGGGTAAAGGAACAATTAAAGATATAGAAATGAGGCATGAATAACTGATTCCATGGTATTTCACACAAGACTCAAAAATCCTAAGTCAACAGTGGTGGCAAGTGATGTCCTGTCAATTTTAACACAAAAAAAACCAATAAAATAACATTAATAAGATACAATTTGCATATCATAAAATTGATTTTAAGCATGTAATTCAATAAATTTTAGTATGTTTGTAAAGGCTTTATTTTTTATCTTATGTGTCCAATAGTTATTGAGAATTCTTGGTCTTTCTTTTCTTAGCAGGCTTATCTGTCTTAACTTTGGACTTGATTGTGAGTCCCAAAGTACACTGGGCAGTAGAACAAAGGGATGGTAATTTCAAGCCTATTTTTGATAAAAGTGAATAGAAATTTAGAACAAAGGAGTAAGAGAAGTTTCAGGGCTTTGGGCTGCAATAATATTACCATATATCATGTGAAATTAGGCAAATGTCCTAAATAGTTTCTTTTGTGGCTTTTACAATGGATAATTAATAAGCTACACTGTATTAAATCAAGTAACTTTTGTTTTATAACATTACAGCTTTATCTAGATCTGCAATTGAGTCATGGAGTAAGTAAGTGGCAGTAACAGTACTACTTACAAGATATTTTTGCCTCATGTTGATCTCAAGGGTTTGTTTGTATTTGTTTGCTTATTTACTTATTTGTTAAATCACTGTGGATAAAAGGTTTAAATCTAAGACACGAAACGATAAATCTCTAAAAGAAAGCATGGGATTCACTCTTTGCCACATCAGTTTTGGAAAGAATTTATGAGGAGGACCAATGGCAACTGCAACAACTATGGAAACAAATAAATGGGACCGGATCAAGTTAAACACCAAACACCAAGTTAAACACACAAAGCAAATAGATGACCTTCAGAATGGGAGAAGATATTTGCATATGACGAATATGACAAAGGGCTAGTGACCAGAATAGCATACAAAGAACTCTAAGCAAATCATGAAGAAAAGAGCAGACCATCCTATTAATCTATTAATCACTGGACAAGAGACATGAACAGAATCTTTTCCCAAGAGGACAGATGAATGGCCAACAAACACATGAAAAAATGCCCATAATCCCTAATCATAAAAAAATGTAAATCAAAACCACCCTGAGATATCACCTGATCCCAGTGAGAATAGCCCACACCACAAAGTCCCAAAGCTGCTGCAGATTTTGGCATGGGTAGGAGAGAGGAGAAGAATTATGTACCATTGGTGGGACTGCAAGCTAATACACCCCTTTTAGAAAGAAGAACGGAGAATCCTCAAAGAACTAAGAGTTGACCTTTCATTTGACCTTTCAATCACATTACTAGGTATTTGCCCAAATGAAGAAAAAATCATTTTATCATAAGGACATTTGCACTGGAATGTGTGTAGCAGCTCAATTCACAACTGCAAAGCTGCAGAAACAACTCGAGTGCCCATTAACACATGAATGGATTAATAAACTGTGGTATATGTATGCCATGGAATACTATTCAGCCATAAAAAATGGAGACTTTGTGTCTTTTGTATCTACTTGAATGAATCTGGAGAACATTCTCCCAAGTAAAGTACCTCAAGAATGAAAGAGCAAGCATCCCATGTACTCAATAATATGTTGAAACTAGAAGATCAACAATTACAATCCAATTGTGTGAGAAAAACACAATTAAATTCAGGAAGGGGGGAGGGGCATTGGTAAGTTCCTACCTAACAGGTACAATGTAGGGGTGTATGGCACACCACCTGAGGAAGGACTCAACTGCAACTCAGACTTTACCGTAAAGAAAACAATGAAACCTAATGGTATGTATCCTCATATTAAACTGAAATATAAATTAATTAATAACATAATAAAAACAGCTGGCACAAAGAAAAAAAAACTAGACAGGAGTTCAAGACCATGACTATGCCACTGCACTCCAGCCTCAGTAACACACTGAGACTCTGTCTTTTAAAACACACATATACGTACAATCTATAAAAAAACTACAGGAAGGTTTTTAAAAAATATTAAAGCATAAATTAAATATTCTCTTATCACAGTCAAAGAAGATTCAATAATGGCTGAATTAAACACTGAGATGAGATTTAAATGTACAATTTCTGTGGGTATTTATGAAATTACACAGGATGGGGAAAGGCAGAGCACTTCACAAACCACAGGTTTGGTCACATTTGGTTTGTTTGCTTGTTAAAATTTTCAGGAAAGCTGGCAATCACTACTAATGTTATTCTCCTTGGAGAAGACTCACATCAGCTCAAGTGCATTTCCCATAATCGTTCTTCGCCTACACATGGTCTTGTGTGTTTGTAAAGGTACTTGTTATGGATGATGGAACTACAGGGAGATCCATTTCTTCCCTTAATCATCTGAAAAATGAATTCTAGTCTTTGACATTATTCTCAGGCATTGTAATCATTACTGCCACCCTTGAGAGTTGCTTTTCCAACCAAGCTAAACCTCTACTGCTTGGGAATCCTCAAGGAACTCTTTCAAATCTGAGGCTCCTTCCTTCAATAATCCTCACTTACAGATTCAAATTTTGCAGACTTCTCCAGGGTCCAATTGGTTTTGACCTCATCCCTCCTCCCTGATCATCTGAGACCACCTCTATCAACCAGTGATTACCTTATCTATCTTCCTCCTTTGCAAGTCCATGGCTTTGCTCACATAAGTCCTCTTACTCCAGTTTTTTTCTATGTTCCAGATACTTCTATGCATCAACCAGGGAGAACAAGTCAAACATTTCTTTGATCTCACTGAGCTTAAATTCTGGACAAGAGAGAGAGTAATTCTGCTTTTAAAAATAAATTCTACATAGATTGCATCTGATCAGACCATACCTGGAATTCTGTGTCTAATGCTAAATATATGCTTCTAGCAATTATCTAAAAAATCATAAATCATGTAAGCTAATTTCACTGATACCTTGGTTTGGAAATGTGCTCTACCTTTTTGCAAAATTTACCTCTTAAGAACAGGGAACATATCTCACATTTACCACAAAGTGCTTAAAATAGAAACATACCTATGTATGTACATGGAATTCAGGAGAAGCCAGAAAAACACTACAGTAAAGAATGGTGAGCACTACCAGAAAGCGAACACTTCTAATTTTATTTTTGTTTTTGGAAATCTCTATAGATGCCCACTGATTTAACATAGGAAACTCAATAAAAATTTTAACTGTGCATATTAAAATTATGTACTAGGTTTACACACCTATTCTTATATTTTTAAAGATGAACACTGATTTTGAGAATCTGAAAGGATAGAAAAATATCTGAATTCTCACTGTTGCAGAAGATGAAGGTAAAAGTAACAAGAAATGACTTAGCTGTAATTTTCTCAAATGGAAAAGTGCCAAGCCAGTCAGAGCAGAAAAGGAAGCTACAGGCTTACATAGAGTGTTTTATCAGCACTTTGTCTCAAGCAACAAATATGAATCCAGTATTCTTTAACTCAGGTATCACTTTTCCCAAAGTTAAAATTTATTGAAGGTGTTATTTTATGCAAACATTAACACTGGAGTCAAGATGTAGGGCTACATGGCTTTAAAAGGGTTGATATATCAACCAAAGCATATTTGCCTATCAAAGATCAATTAGGAAAGTTTGTACAAATATATATTTATTAGTCCTTCTTCCCTACTTATCCAAGCTTGAGACATCAGTACATTTTACTTCCTCTTCTTCTTGGAAAATTGCATGTGAAGGGGCAACGTTAATGAGCTCTAAACACTGTTTATTTTTTTAATTTTCGTAATTCAAATTAATATGAGGGTACAATTTTTAGGTTACATTGTTCTCCCTTCCAAGGTAAAGTTCCATTTGTAGAAGAGCCCCTTACCCAGGGGGGCGTGTTGTACACCCTCACAATGTGCACATTAGGTGAGATCCTGCCTCCCTCCTTCTGCCATGCATCCTCCCCCTCCCCCTTCTTACTTCCCTCCACCCCTGAACTGGACTATATTAGTGTTTTATTGTTCTTAAGAACATGTAATTGTTTATATATTGCTTTCATATTAGTATGGAGTATAGTGGATCTTTATTTTTCCATTTTTATGATACTTTACTAAGAAGAATGTATTTCAACTCCATCCAGGTAAATGTAAAAGGGGTAAAGTCTCCATCTTTTTTAACATCTGAATAATATTCCATGGTGCACAGATACCACGGTTCATTGTTTAGTCTTACGGTCTCAACCCTAATGTACCCTTCTTTCTCTTGCTCAAACCATTGTTACAACTTTCCAAACTAGCCTCTTGTTCTACTTTATCTTACACACTGATTCCAGATAAATATTCTTATGTCACAATCTTAATCATCTGATTGTTCTGTTCAGACATTAATATATTCAATGACTTCCAAACTTTGGATGAATATTAATTTTGAACATATTAGGGTACATAATGATATTTACATCCATTTTTGATGAGTCTAAGTATTCAAGGTGGAGTATTAGATTATTGGGCGATACAGAACCTGGCAAAAATCCTCCAGGTGTAGGTATAAAATTGATCATCAAAACATAGCTCCCCAGCTCGGCTCCTGCAGCTCAGTAGCTTGGGCGCCAGCTACATACACCAGGGCTGGGGGGTTTGAACCCAGCCTGGGCCTGCTAAACAACATTGAAAACTACAACAGTTCTTTTTTATATAGGAATATAATTGATTTTGTATAGTTATTTTGAAGTTAGCTACATTACTGAATTTTTCTATTGTTTTTGGTAACTTGCAAGTAACTTGGTAACTCAGAAGTAATGAAATTTGTAGTTTTTTTTACAAACCATTGGGATTTTTAAGTTACCATAATTGTACTAGCTAGGATCTTCAACTTTGCTAGGAGCAGTGGTAATGAGTACACTTATCTCATAATTGATTTGTAGATAATGCTTTTGTTTCCTCATAAAATTGATATATTTGTCCCAATGTTATCTTCAATGATTATGTCAATGTTTTGCCTATAGGTGATGTTCTGTAAATATTCATGGAATAAAGGAGCCTGAAATAAAAATAAATAAATAAAGAAGAGGAACCATACCTAGATACATTCTGAAATTTCAGAACACCATGGATAAAGAAAACACACTAATATCCTTGACAGGGATGGGGAGGCGGGAACAGTTTTCTGCAAACAAATAACAATTTCAGAAATCTTGTTGCTCCACAGGATGCAAGAAAGCAATGGAGTAGAGAGAGGAGTGGCTCAGACAAACTCACAGATGAAGCGTGGAAAGTTTAAGTATCGTTACAGAAAATGTAATTATTAAAAACTGACAATGGAAAAGGAATCACAAAGTTGAAAGAACGGACGTCTACCTTTAGTCAGGTATATAAGGAGCTTAGAAATTGGGCACTATGTGAGCAGTAGTTTCTAAATTAAATGAGTTTCTCATTTAGTTGAGGGAGGAATAGTTATCCTTTTACCAGTTGAACTTCAGCAGCAACTTTGGGTGCTGTTGCTTCAGACCGCCTCAGAGAGACAGTCATCAAAACACTGTCTATAGGTCTTCCAGAAATTTAAAACCAGACTCCCCAGGTCCAAGAAGCAAAATAGACAAATAGACAGACAGAATCAACAACACTCGGTTTCAGAAAAATTTTGACTTAAATTAAAACTGCCACATTCTAATCAAGTTTACTTAGCCAATTATTTTTATTTTTAGGCTCTGATTAATTTAGAACATAATGAGATTATTTAAATTAAAATGTCTCATTATAAAGTGCATTGGTTTTAGGCTAGGTGAGGTGGCTCACACCTGTAATCCTAGCACTCTGGGAGGCTGAGGTAGATGGATCATTTGAGCTCAGGAGTTGGAGACCAGCCTGAGGAAGAGTGAGACCGCTGTCTCTACTAAAAACAGAAAAACTAGCCAGCAGCTGTAGTCCCAGCTGCTCGAGAGCCTGAGGCAAGAGGATTACTCGGGGCCCAAGAGTTTGAGCTGTGAGCTACGTTGATGCCACAGCGCTCTACTCAGGGTGACTGAGTGAGACTCTGTCCAAAAAAAGAAGGAAAAAGAAAAACTAGCTGGATGTAGAGAGGCTCGGGCCAAAGGATTGCTCAACGCCAAGAGTTCGAGATTACTGTGAGCTATAATGTCATGGCATTCTACCCATCACAACAGAGTAAGACTCTATCTCAATAAAAATAAAATAAAATAAAATAAAACAAAAAAATAGGCAAGTGTTGTGGTGGGGGCTCCTGTAGTCCCAGCTACATGGGAGGCTGCGGCAAGAGAATCACTTAACCCTAAGAGTTTGAGGTTGCAGTGATGCCACAGCACTCCACTGAGGGCAACTGAGACTCTGTCTCAAAAAAAAAGCCCAATAATCAAAATTTTTAAAGTATGATGTCTAGGCCACAAAAGACTTTAGACACAAATTCTTTCAAATCTACCAGGATTTGAAAAAAAAGAAAGGAGAAAGAGAGAAATTGAGAAAGTAAGAGCTTCCAATTTTAGTGTAGTTCTGATACCAGAACCTGGCAAGGAAGGTGTTGAAATAAAAATATCAGACTGCAGGTTTTCATTGTTTTTTTTTCTTTTGTTTTGTTTTGTTTTTTTGAGAGTCGCTTTGGGTAGACTGTTGTAGTGTCAGCCTAGTTCACAGCAATCTCCAGCTCTTAGGCTCAAGTGATACTCCTGAATCAGCCTTCTGAGGAGTTGGGACTATAGAGCCACCAGGTCTGGCTTAGTAGAGATGAGGGTCTCTAACTCCTGAGCTCAGGTGATCAACCTGCCACAGCCTCCCACAGTTCTAGGATTATAGGCATGAGCCACCCTACCCAGTCCAGGTTACAGTTCTTTACCTGAAGTCTTTGGACACTGGGCATTCATGGATGGAACTTCAGGAGGGCTCCAAAATCCTTGAAATTATATAGATAGTTGTGTGTCAATAATTTTTCAGAAGAGAGGGTATAAGGCTTTTATTTGATTTTCTAACATGTCTATGACTTGCAGAAAGAACTATGGCAATAGAGCCATTCCACAATGAGAATAAGGATATCATAAATAAAATACTAATGAGATAAATTTGGCAATGTATTAAAAACCATTATATCGGCTCGGCGCCTGTGGCTCAAGCAGCTAAGGCGCCAGCCACATACACCTAAGGTGGCAGGTTCGAATCCCCAGCCCGGGCCCGCCAAACAACAATGATGGCTGCAACCAAAAAATGGCCAGGCGTTGTGG
>CAUYTI010147761.1:0-25443 GCA_963575145.1 Galago senegalensis
CTTCTTTGTATCTGTGTTAAATTCTTACTAAATGTTTGAAAGAATATAAGATAATCAGTAGAGTTAGGCCGAGTTGCTGACCAGAGCGAGTCCCGACCTCCCTTCAAATCAATCATCCCGTCTGCAGTTCCTTCTCCCTGCGTCTCTGATCAGAGGCTCCAAGAACACTTTCACTTGCTCTAGTGCTCCGTGATGGCAAAGGGACTCACCCAGCAAATTGGTTACTCTGGGAACGTTAATACCTCCTTCCCCACCTTGCACCCAGTCACTGGTAATCCCCAAGGTCTGTGACCCTATTCACTCCAGTAGGCAACTGCTCCCAGGGTTTATGACTGGCAAAATCAGCCAGAAATCTGAGTTTGGCAGGGGGGCCTTGCATATTTAAATTAGGCTTCTGTCCAGCTAGATTCCTCTGCAAGTCAGAGGCTGCATTCAGCTCTGGGCAGGGACAAATAGCAGTTTACACTGAGCTGTCAATTCCAGCCTCTGCCTGCCCACTGCCTTTGTCTCAGCTGTATTACCCTGAGGGCTGGTGCTAATGGGCTCTTTTAATGGGCTATTTACTTACAAAAGTTATCAGCGTTCTGCCTGTGGCTGCTGACTGGAACCTCTGGTTGCCCAGAGAGATGGGGCTGGAATGGCTCAGTTCACAGTTCAGGATGCCACTGTTGCTGTATTGGCATCCCCTGAGCCTATTTTCTTCTCCTCATGCCTGTATCATAGTCAGCACAGAGCAGCACCAGCCCTTTCCCCCTCCACTTCTCTCAAGGAGATGCCCAAGAATCTGGGCTCTGTAGGTAACAAACCTCCAGACCTCAGAGTGGGTGGGTGGGGACTCCTCAGAGTTCAATGTTGCAAGTGGGCACTATATACAGTTTTATACAGTTTAACAGTTTTATGCCTGGCAGGAGAGTGCCGTGGCATGCCAGCAGGGGTAGGAGGTCCAGTTTTTAGGGGGTCTCTCCCGTGGGATAGAGTGGGAGGAAGTTTGAACTCTGCTTGCTTGTTTGCATGGAGTAAACTGCGAGCCCTTGTTGTGGGGGAGGGGACTCCCGTCCACTTGGTGGTGGATTTTGTACCTTCTGGTTGTATTTTTGAGGTTGCAGCTCACCTCAGGAAGGTTGAAGTGGGCTCTTCAATCTTCTCTCTCGGCTCTGCTCCAAACCATCAGCTCCCTTGCTAAACTTCTGTCCTTTAAGCTTCCTTCTGAACGGGAGCTTCCGTAAAAAGCTGGCTGCAGTCTGCCATCTTGGTTCTGCCCCCTATTTTGATTTTTTTGAGACAGAGCCTCAAGCTATCCCCCTGGGTAGAGTGCCTTGGCATCACAGCTCACAGCAACCTCGAACTCCTGGGCTCAAGCGAGTCTCTTGCCTCAGCGTCCCAGGTAGCTGGGATCACAGGCGCCCACCACAACGCCTAGCCATTTTTTGGTTGCAGCCGTCATTATTGTTTTGGTGGGCCTAGGCTGGATTTGAACCTGCCACCTTAGGTGTATGTGGCTGGCGCCTTAGCCATTTGAGCCACGGCGCTGAGCCTGTTGCAAAGGTATTAATTCATCTTATTTTATGGCTGAGTAGTACGACATGGTGTGTGTGTGCATATGTGTGTGTGTGTGTGTGTATCACACTTTGTTAATCTATTCATGACTTGATGGGCACTGGGGTTAATTCCACATCTTTGCAATTATGAATTGTATTTCAATAAACATTCAGTGCAGGTGTCTTTTGGGTAAAATGACTCCTTTTCCTTGGGTAAATTCCGAGTAGTGGCATCACTGGTAGGTCTCCTTTTAGTTCTCTGAGGATCGCCATACTGTTTTCCTTAGAGGCACTAATTTTCAGTCCCACCAATGGTGCTATACCCTTTAGTGGTCCCCACTCAAACCGCTAATCTTTCCCTTTCTGAACCTGAAGCAATCACTAATCTACTTTCTGTGTATGGATTTACCTATTCAAATAAATGGCATCATATAATCTATGACCTTTGTGACTGGCTTCTTTCACTTACTGTAATGTTTTCAAGGCTTGTCTATATTGTAGCACACACCAATACTTCTTTCTTTTTACTGGATGAATAATATTCCATTTATATTAATTTCACTAGCAATGATAATACAGACATATGACATTTACTTATCCATGCCTCAGTTGAGGGCCATTTGCTTGTTTCTATCTTTTGGTTATTTTAAATAATGCTGCTATGAACATTCATGTACAAATTTTTGTGGGGACAAACATTTTCGTAGAGTAAATATCTCTAGACTTCTTTTCCAGATGCCTAGCTAAGAGCACAGGCCAAGACATTTTCTGTAAGTTCCAATAACTATTCTCCTGAGCTAATGACCTCAAATCTGATAAGTTAAGCCAAAATTCCGCTGTCCCTTCAAGGCCCAATTCATACATTTATGCATTCCCACAATAAATACTTATTCATTCTCGGCTATGTGCCAGGCATGGTGCTGTATGCTGGAGATGCAGCAGGAACAACAAGAAAAAGAAATTATCAGACCTTGCTTATATGTTGGACAAGTAGAATTCTGATAACTTGTTGACATGAGAGAGAATGAACTTGAGTTAGAAATTTAGGTTCATAGCTGGGCATTGTGGAGGGCACCTATAGTCTCAGCTACTCAGAAGGCTGAGGCAAGAGAATTGCCTAAGCCCAAGAGCTGGAGGTTGCTGTGAGCTGTAATGCCACAGCACTCTACAGGGGGTGACAAAGTGAGACTGTCTCTAAAAATAAATAAATAAGTAAATAAATAAATAGAGAATTTAGGTTCAATCCTGTGCTTTTGGTGTGTTCCTCTCTTTTTTTGTAACATTGGGCAAGTGATGAAATTCCTTAACTGGTTCCCAATCTGCGAAACAGATATAATATTTTCTACCTTTTAAAGGTATAAGAATTCAGTTTAATATGGGCGGTGCCTGTGGCTCAGAGAAGTAGGGCACCACCCTCATAAGCCAGAGGTAGTGGGTTCAAAACCAACCCCGGACAAAAACTGCAAAAAAAAAAAAAAAAATTCAGTTTAATAATAGATCTGAAAACATTTTGAAATATATAGCAAATTACTAATTATTATTCTTTTTAGTATTCTATCCCTTATGAGACAGAATAATGTTGTAAGAGGTTCAGACTATCCGTGCTGGGTCTTGGCTATGCCATTTACCAGAAAAATTGTTAAGAGGATAAAATGGGTTAATGTAGAATATTTGGAATAGAACCTGGCACATAATAAACACTCAGTATTAATGAATGTAATTATTTATGAGGTAAACTTGTTTAGTAGAATATCTTTTAAGGTTCTATCTATCTACATATTTTTGGAGACAGAGTGTCATTCTGTGGCCCTGGGTAGAGTGCCATGGAATCATCAAAATCATAACTCACAGCAACCTCAAACTCTTCAGCTCAAGGGATCCTCTTGCCTTAGCCTCCTGAGGGGCTGGGACTATAAGCCCTCCACCACAAAGCCTGGCTAGTTTTTCTCTATTTTTAGTAGAGACAGGGTCTCACTCTTGCTCAGATTGGTCTCGAACTCCTGAGTTCAGGTGATCCACCCACACCACCTCCCATAGTGCATAGTATTACAGGTGCGAGCCACTTGTGCCCAACAAATTTCTATTATTTTTTTTATACAAAATCCCTCTCTGCTTAAAAATCTCATAATCTACTCCCTTTCCCCAGTAACTAGAAGCAGTAAATAAAGTAAACAAATTCTTCTTAACTATAAACATTTCCAGTAGATACGTGACCTCAAAGAGTGGCTGTGTCACACAGAGTTGTCATTTGTTGCAGAGCCAAAAATAAATGAATGGGGTTTAAGAAGTTCATGCATGTCAGACATGGGATACAAAATATACTTCACATCTTCCGGAGCTCTTTCTGGATACACATGGAAGACCTTGTAAAAATCCTAAGACCAAATATTTCAGTCTGGCAACGTTTATCAAATATTACCCATTTTCAGATATAGTCCAAATCTCTTCAAAACACTGATGACATATTCTTCCTTTTGTTTCTTGGTTTCATTTGATAAGCTGTGTATTTAATTGCTCCAGATGACAAAAATTCACTTATTATCATTACTAAAATTACAAGCATTCATGGATGGCTAACTTAATTGGTTGGCATCAATCATGACTGGTGCCACCGTGAACATGTGACCTTTGGTCCATTTAACAGTGATGAGTTATATCCCTTATCCATTACTTTTGTCTTCACAAATACATGACATTCATTATCATAAATTTTTTCTTCTTCAAGGCAAATATATTAAAGAAAAGCTGATATAAAATATGGAAGCTAACTACAGTGGCTTAAAGAACATAGAGGATTATTTTCCTCACTTGTCAACACAGAGGAAGGTCCAGGGCAGCTTGACCCCCTGACATTATTCAAGGACTCAGCTACCTTTCATCAGTTTAGACAAGCATTCCCTAAGGCACTGTCGTCATTTGCATTGTCAAATGCAGGTTTGTCCCGTGTAACTTCCTTCCTGGTAAAAATGAATAAAGGCCATCAGGAAACAGACTCCTGGTCCTAAGGCTCAGGCTAGTGGCCAGAGTTGATCACTTCCCTTACTCTCGGGTTCTGTGGTTACACCTAAAGGTGCTGGGAAATGTGGTCTAGCCTAGTAGTCCTGTGTACAGGAAAAGAAAAAAAATAGGTTTTGGTAGACCACTAACAGTTTTCATCAAGTATATTATTTGGTTGATTTGCAGAATTATATCTTCAAGGCAATCATTATTTCAACAAACTTTTTCTTCCACTGACTTACAGCAATTTAAACTTGCTTTTATATTCTACTGGGCAGCCATCCCCTCGTGCTATGCAGAAAGCAAAATTCATGCATTGTGGTAAAGTACTCACTGATTTATACCAGAGTTTTCTCCTGCAAAGCCAGACAGCCTAGGAGTCTTTTGAATGAAGAATACATTTTCCTCAGGGTCCAAAGATGAATACTTACTATTTGGGGATATCAAAGGAACTATAATAAATGTAAAAGCACTTTGGAATGTGTAAAGCTTTCTATAAATGCAAGATTGTTATTATTACAGTATTATTACCACATAAGTGTTAGTGGTCTATTCTTTATAAGATATTATGTGCATTGGCTCAACTGGAGTTGGGCTCCATATAAAGATACTTTGTTCTTTACCTTTCCCGGTGCTTTTATTCAGACCATCCCAGAGAGTCCAAAGTGCCATCTACTAAACTCACTAAAATGTGGTGATAAATACACCAGACTGTTGTTACAGAAAGATGAAGCCCAATGGAGAGAAAGAGCGCCCAAACACCATGTTTTTAAGAGGAAGGGCTTTATTTCAGCTGGTGGAGCTTACGGCATAGAATTCAAAATGGCCGTACTCCCCGACTGGCTTGGTCTTTCCCTTTTTATCTCCAGTCAAAAAGTTCCAACCCACAGGGACCTTTCTCATTGGTCAGTTTGAATCAAGCCAGAGATGCTGTTTCAGCCCCCATAGAACTACAGGAATTCACAGAAACAGAAATTTCCAAGTTCCAGGAAGTTAAGTCTACAACTTCCCAAGAGCTGAGTCACCATGGAGAGGACCCTGCAAGTGTATCCTTGTGGTCTCCTTAAGAAGACCTGTTCTCCTAGACCTCACCCTTCTCGGGTATCCTCTCACTGTCACAGAAATGAATAATGTAGTGAAACTTTTTGTTTTTATTATCATGATCTACATAGTTATGCATTTTTAGCTTCTTGTCTGGAACTCACACAATTTTTTATTTTGTTAATATACTAGTTTTCCACAAATTATACTTACTTCTTAACAATTTACTCTTATGGATGGGCACAGTTGGTGGCTCATGCCTGTAATCCTAGCACTTTGGAGGCCAAGGTCAGTGTATTGCTTGTGCTCAGGAGTTTGGTACCAACTTGAGCATCACTGACACTCCATCTCTACTAAAAATAGAAAAATGAACCAGGCATTGTGGCAGGTGCTGATAGTCCCAGCTACTCTTGAGGTTGCTGTGAACTATGATGATACCACAGCACTCAACCCAGGGCTAGAGAGTAAGACTCTGTCAAAAAAAAAAAAAAAAAAAAGAAAATAAAAAGAAAAGAAAAAATTTACTCTTACTCTTTTAGAAAAAGCTTAATTAAAATTTATATTTGTTTATTGTAATATTGGCTTTCCATTCAAAATTCTCAAGAAAGTCTGGAATATTCTTTGGAAAAGTAATTCTTTTTTTTTTTTTTTTTTTTTGCTTTTTGTTTTTTTGGCCAGGGTCAGGCTTGAACCTGCCACCCTGGTATATGGGGCCAGCACCTTACTCCTTGAGCCACAGGCACCGCCCTGGAGGAGTAATTCTTAATTTTTTTTTTTGACAATAGTTCTATACACAAGTGACTCAATAAAAGGAGCTTGTTTGCCCTCCTCTGATGGGTGAGAAGATACCTGAAGACATTTTGCTGCTTCTTAGAAACAGGAAAAAATAACCAACAACCTATTTATTTTTTCTTATAATATTTTGTTATTATTGAACTTGTGTGATTGGTGTCAAACAATTATTATTTCTTATAATTGCCTATGATTTTTATTTTGGCACTATTTATGTGGAATTTTCTCCCAAGTTCCAGAAGAAAACAACTGGAAAAGGTAGAGCAGAAAAGCTTTAGAGTAGTAATAATTAATACTACTGTAAGAATTCCTAAAAAGGGGGGGCAATATTAGAAGAGTGGATTATTCAAGTTTTAAAAATTAGGTAAACCTTGCATACCATAAGCTACAAAGCACAGAGAAGAAATTCTTGCCTTCAAAGAATTCATATTCTAGTTTTAGAAAAATTAGACTGTGCTAAGCAGGTGCATAGAATAAGTTATTCTGTTCCTGGTGGGAAAACATGCTTTTTAGAACACACCTATGCTGACTCACCAAAATTTTAGCCTAAATTTTACTTGGGTTAATTTTATATACCACTCCTATTGTTTTAAGAATGTCTGTACTCTACAAAGGTCTCTTCCTTCAAAAGTAAACCCATTCAGGCATTATGGTGATCTTTGTTCCTGGTGAAAATTTCTCTGTCCTGTTGCTTTGTATTTCACCTTTCACCATAGCTTAATCCACATTCTATGGTTTTGTGATTAACTCTGAGTATGGAATCTTAGTGTCGGTTTCATAGGAGCCTCCTGTGAACAGAAGGCACGTCTCTGTTTCATTTACAATTTCTGCTGTATCACTGATTTACCTCACCTTTAGTTTTTTTCACTGAGCCAAGAATTTTTTCTCTGAGTTTTTGTCTTTCTTTCTTTAATTGATCTGCTCTGGTGGGTGATTTTTTTTGTGGACTTTTATTGGAGGAAGGTGGTTCAAAGTCCTTATTGGTGATTCATAAAACTGATTTTCTTTTTTCCTCACAATTGAAATAAGCAGTGACATTTAGCCATCCACAAATGCTGGCCCTACTGTCCGGGGTGTTAAGATAACTGATTAGTTCCGCAGCCCTGCCCAACACCTCCCAGCATGCACCTATAATGGGCCATAAACTTGAAAGCCCCTAGGCCTCTTTCCCAGTTCTGGGGTGAGGTTTGCAGTGTGGAGGAGGGGCGCCAAGCCCAGTGAGAAGGAGTGGGAAACACTGACAGAATCACAGGGGGAATGGAAAAAAAAGAACTTAAGAGGATTATAACAAGAAAGGAAGCATTTGGAGTCCTGGGAGGTGATGCCAGTCAGGATCTCTGAATTGCAAAGAAAAGAGAAAATTTCCCCTTTGCTGTGTAGGCCCCGGGCAGGGAATTTTCTTTCTCCCTCTCATATCCCAGTCCATCTTTCTTCCCAGACGTGATGCTCCTGCCAGTAGGGAGAGAACGGACCAGGCTACCTTCTCCAGAGAAGGAAGCTCTGTTGAAAGGGTGCCTTTAATGTTGCATGTCCATGGGGAAGGGGCCGTGGAGAGAGGCAGGAGTTTTAGTCCGACTAGCTGATGACATCTGAAAACCCAGGGCCAACATGACTCTGTGTGGAAGGTAGAAAATTGCTATTCAAGGGTGGCGATTCCAGGTAGGGTGTTCTAAGAAGGGATTTTCCATAAAAAGCTTCGAACTTTCTGAAGGAAGACCAGGCAATATGGATCATTGAAACGAAGATTGGAATCTTGAAGCATGTTTGGATCCTATTAGATCGGGTGGGTCTTTTCCCCCATGAGCAAATTGCAAATACTCAGTGCTAGAGAATACTGTGCTTCTGAAGTTTTTAAAAATATGACTAGACCTGTTACTAAACACACAATTATTTTTCCATGAGCCTATTTCTAGTGCTTATATCTTTTCATAACAAATTGGCAAAAATATTCAAAATTATAAATACATAATAATTGCTGATTGTAAAGGGGAGAACTTTTTAAAAAAACAACAGGAGAAATTTGCCTATGATTTGCTTAAGAATGGTTCCAGATACTTTCATGGAAGCAAATTCATAAGTATATATGGTATTTTAATGTCCAACAGAACTTCTTTTGAGGGTCTGAGGCAACCAGTAGAGAGGTAACTGTTAAACACATCCCTTTAATAGGAGTGGAGCTTGGGAGTAAGGATGGAGGATTCCACTAGTAGCCCACAACTAAAAGAATCCATGTGAAAAAAAAAAAAACAAACAACTTCATTTGGGATTCTAACACCACTAGACATTTTTGTCTATATGACATGACCTTTTCTCTGAAATGTGGGCCAATAGAAGAGTAGGTATTTAAGAAACTACCCTATGGGGGCCAGACATAGTGGCTCAGGCCTATAAGCTCAGCATTCTTTTTTATTTTTTGAGACAGAGTCTCACTATGTCACCCTGGATAGAGTGCCCTGGTGTCACAGTTCACAGCAACCTCAAACTCTTGGGTTAAGGCAATTCTTTTGCCTCAGCCTCCCAAGTAGCTGGGATTACAGGCACCCGCCACAATGGCTGGCTGTTTTTTTGTTGCAGTTGTCATTGTTGTTAGTAGGCCCAGGCAGGGCTTGAACCCATCAGCCTTGGTGTATGTGGCTGGTGCCCTACCCACTGAGCTATGGGTGCCACCTATAAGCCTAGCATTCTGGGAGGCCAAGGCAGGTAGATTGCTTGAGCTCAGGAGTTTGAGACCAGTCTGAGCAAGAATGAGACCCTGTCTCTAGTAAAAATCGAAAAACAAGCCTAGTGTCGTGGCAGGCACTTGTAGTCCCAGTTATTTGGGAGGCTGAGATAAGAAGATCAATTGAGCCCAGGAGTTTGAGGTTGCTGTGAGCTATGACCCTAAGGCCCTCTACCCAGGGCAACAGAGTAAGACTCTCTCAAAAGAAAAAAAAAAAAGAAAGAACTCCCTATGGTTGGGAAAATCCTGTGACTACACAGAGCAGTGAAAGTGGCCACGGAAGCCATCTCTGTCTTCGTGTTCTGCTTCTTTCCAATCCTTAGAAGTCTGCTCAAAAGAACACCACTTGACAAAGCTATAGCACGCAGGTCAGGTGGTTCTGCTTTTAGGGTCCCTGTGGCACCCTAAAATGAATACCTCGAGAAGGGATTAACATGGAAACTTGATGTCAGCACATCCGGAACAATGAATTTCATACCTTCAGTTGCAGTGAGAAATGTTCCTAGCAAAAGCCAAGTCTTAGAATGAATTTCTTCATTTCAGTGCTCATTGTTACTGTGTCCTGGCTTTAGACAGAGACGGTAAGGATGGAGGCAAATCTTGGGGCAGAGCTGCCTAAATCATTAGATGGGACAGGCTCCTGTGGGTGACCACACCCAATCCACACAAGGGCTAGCACATCTTGAGCAGTCATCTAGCAAACTGTGTTGGCTTGTCTTCCATGCCCTGCTCTATCTGTTTACCCTGATGTGCTTGAAAGGAATAAGGTATGATGGTGTTGGTTCAAGTAGGCTTTGGAAAAGAAGTTTATCAGCTTGGTGGAGGTAACTGTCAGAGGCAACAGGCCATTATTTTCAGTGAGTTTCACTGGGTCAGTCCCTAAGCCTGTGTTGCGGATTAAGATTAGAGATTGAACTTAAAGCATTGCAAGCCCTTCTGATGGGGCTGGGCAAGGGGGCTCACACCTGTAATCCTAGCACTCTGAGAAGCTGGGTGGGAGGATCATTTGAGGACAGGCGTTCTGAGACCAACCTGAGCAGCAGTGAGATCCTCATCTCTGCAAAGAATAGAAAACTGAGCTGAATGTGGTGGTGGGCACCTGTATGTAGTTCCAGCTAACTAGGGAGGCTGAGGCAGGAGGATCAGTGGAGCCCAGGAGTTTGAGGTTGCTGTGAGCTAGGCTGACTCCACAGCATTCTAGCTGGAGGAAACAGTGAGACTGTCTTTAAAAAAAAATAAAAAAGAGCCCTTCTGACGATATGATCTCTGCCAGCCTTTGGCCCCTCTCATTTACTCTTGTGTGATTTTCTCCTGACTCGCTCTCATTAGCCTCTGCACCTTCTTTCTGTTTCTTAAGTGGGCCAGGATCATTCTTGTTGCAGGTCCTTTATACCAGCTACTGTCTTCCTCTCAGTTTTTCTGTGCTGACTTGCTCTATCCCATCCATAAGGCTCAACTCTAATGTCACCTTTTTAGGGCGGTCTTTTGCAATTAGAGTAGCATTTCTCCCCTCCCCCACTCATTATTTTAAAATTGCCCTGTTTTGTTTTCATCATTTTATAATTTCTAGAAATTAGGTCTATTATCTTTCTTTTCTCTTTTTCTTTGATGTCCTTCCCTCCCAGAAGGTAAGCTGCATGAGAGCTGCACCTGACTTAACACTGCACTCCCAGCCCCCGGTACAACATCTGGCACTTAGTAGGAAAGTGATAAATATTTGTTCAATGAATGAATAAATTTTTTTTTTATCCACAGTAACACTGTTTAACTCTGACAACACCCTATCTTTGCTTTTCTGACCTGCCACATTGCATCCTGTGTGGTTAAGCCACCCATTTTCCTGACCCATCTATGCTTAATCACATGTAATGTTAACAGGTGGGGGTTGCCAACCCAGCCCTGCGTTGCTTCTGCAGGCCCCTATGCTGATCAGGAGAGAGAGTTCTGTGGATTATTCTGAGATCTAATATCCAGAGTCTTGTGCCCCAAAATAATCTTTAGACTCTTCCGTGGTCTTGGGTCAGTTTCACCTTCATCTGTTGGTCCTGGTTTTCAGGACTATGCTGCTGTTTGGTTTTTTCTTTTCTTTTCCCCCTCCTTTTATTTTGAGACAGTCTCTATATGTTGCCCAGACGGGTCTCAAACTCCGGGGCTCAAGTGATCCTTCAGCCACAGCCTCCCATGTGGCTAGGATTACAAGGGCACACCACTGCACTTGGCTGCTACCCATTTTCTGACACCCTCCATCTCTCCAGCATGGGGACTGAAGGCCTACCCCTGGCAAGGATCCTGTTCCACATGGGCAAAATGCCTAAATGACAACCATCTGCCATCACTGGCTCTCTCTCCTTCCATCTTCCTCTCTGCCCCCCTCCTCCAGTTAATTACTGCTTGACAGTCCAGAAAGTGCCAGTAGGCTGGGAAAGGCAATGCCAGCATACTTCCCTGCCCAGGACCACTTGGCTTTGGAAGGAAGAAAAGCATTAGGTAGTGAGTAGCTTCAGCAAGGCTTGAAGTTTTGCTTTGTTATTAAAGAAAACATTTCTGGTACCTTACATGTTTAATTTTAAATGCAGTGAACACCTGCATCACTGATACTTTGTTATGATGAGAAGAGTCTAAAAGACTGATTGACACTGAATTTTATTTTTCTCCTTTTTTTAGAGAAGGCTTCTCTTACTGCCTCCCAAGCTGAGGTGTGGTGGCCCTCGAGCTCCAGACTCAAGTGATCCCCCCACTTCAGCCTGCCAAGTAGCTAGAACAAAAAGTGCATGCTACTACATCCAGCTAATTTCTTTTTTAAATTTGTTCTGTATGGATTGGGGCAGGCTGTGTCTCACTATGCTCCTCAGACTAGTCTTGAACTCCTGGCTTCACATGACCTTCCAGCCTCAGCCTGTCAAAGTGCTGGGATTACATGCATGAGCCCCCAAGCCTGGCTGACACTGGAATTTCTGACTGTACATTTTTCACTCTCTCTCCTTTTTGTTTTTATGTTTGCACCTTAAGAATCAAAATGTAGGAATTCTAGTACCTTTCCTAGGATCCACCTTTTCTTTCTCTCTTTTTTGGCTGGGGCTGGGTTTGAACCCACCACCTCTGGCATATGGGGCCGGCACTCTACCCTTTTGAGCCACAGGCACTGCCCCAGATCCACCTGTTCTTTATGGAGTATGTGAACAAGCTCCTGCAGTCTTTCTGGTGCTAACAGGTAGGAGGAAAGAGAGTAAAGCCAAACTATGTGTTCTCATAGCTCCCTCCCCGCTGGGTTGCCAGACAGAGGGTAGCTCCTGCCATGAGTCTCCAGCACTGCAGGGCCGGACCCCTCTCCCTCTGGCCCCGTCGGCACACAGGTGGTAACAGCACCTCCCTATTAATATTTCCTATGGTACTTCAGGGAATAGCGTTGTTGGTTTTTCTTCTCTCTTTCCACATAAAGAAAGTTGATTTTTCTTTCTTTTTGTAAACATCCTTTTACTAATCTTTTACAATTACCTTCTGTTTGAGGGTATCTGCTGAGACCTTAATATATGGGATACGAATCAGGGTAAAAGGATTCACACCTGGGGTATGGCATATGGTGTAAATATTTAGAAGAAAACATGGGAGAAAATCTTTAGGCCCTAGGACTAGGTGAAGAATGCTTAGTCATGATATCAAAAACCCAATTCCACAAAAGGTTAATAAATTGGCTTTCTTCATATTAGCAATAAAAGCTTTTGCTTAATGGAAGATCCTATTAAAAAGAAGAAAAGGCTCCTGGACATGACGGCGCATACCTGTTATCCTAACAGTCTACAAGGCCAAGGCAGGAGATCACTCGAGCTCAAGAGTTTGAGATCAGCCTAAATGAGAGTGAGACCCCATCTCTATGAAAAACAGAAAAATTAGCCAGCCTGTTAGCTGTATATTATTGCTAACTGGTGTCATTCATTAATTGTTAAATTGGCAAAAGGACTAAAATCACAATTGCAATATTCCAATAGACAGATTTTATTTTCAATTTTCTTTAACTTAAAAACTTAACTTTTTCTTTAAAAATAGGTTTTCCATTCACGGTGGAATTATTTCAAGGAAAGAATATAAAATTTATAGAACGTTTCATCATTCTACAAATGTAAAAATATAGTTCAAAATACTAGTAATTTACTCAAACTTTTGCAAAGACGTCGCCCATCTTCAAGGAGCCCTGGGCACACTTACAAAGAGTTTTGAAAGAGTTGTCACCATTTGGTTACAACTGCTATGCGCAGTGTAATCTGGGTCTTCCAGACACTGAGCAGATCACGCCTTCCACTCAGTTCTCATCTTCTTCTCTTAAGTCATGGCTGTTACAGAGGCCTCCGCGGTAAGTACAACCACACTACGTACAAAGAGAACACAGTGATAGTTATAGTGGGCAGTGCGGCATTTGGGAGAGCTGCACCTGCTGTAAATTTGGTCTAATGTACTCTTCAATCACAGACAGAGAGAGGGCCCTTGGCTTTCAAGTGGGATCATTGACTAGGGTTTGGAAAAGGTAAACAGTGGGCAATATCAAACATCTCACTAATTCCCATAAATGTGGAAACGTTAGTTTGGTTTTATTAAACCTTGAAATTATATATAGTACTCCCTGAAAGGCTGACATAATATTTTCAAATGGATCTATTTCAAAAAAATAGATGAGAAAATATGTGATAGCGTTTCAGGGACTTGTATATGTTCCTGTCATCATATTAACAATTCCTTGACAATTTTTTATAAAGACGTCAAAAAAAAATTTTTTTTAAAGTGTTCCCATAGCCGAGATTCCTGCTTTGCCTGTACTGTCACCTTCAGAAAGGCTTCTCTAGTGTTTGATGCTACTAATAAAAGACAGGAAATATTTCCTTTGCAATCTTTGTCTTCTGCAGACACATAAACAAAATCCTCTTTTTTTAAAAGACAGAGTTTCACTATGCTGCCCTTGGTTCAAGTTCAGTGGCATCACAGCTCACAGCAAGCTCAAACGCCTGGGCTTAAGCAATTCTTCTTCCTCAGCCTCCCAAATAACTGGGACTACAGGAATCTGCCACAATTCCTGGCTATTTTTTGGTGATAGTTGTCATTGTTGTTTGGCAAACCTGGGCCAGATTTTTTTTTTTTTTTTTTTTGCAGTCTTTGGTCGAACCCACCATCTCCGGCATATGGGGCCGGCACCCTACTCCTTTGAGTCACAGGTGCCACCTGCCTGGGCCAGATTTGAACCCACCAGCTCTGGTGCATATGGCTGGTGCTCTAGCCACTGAGTTACAGGCGCCGATCCCCAAATCCTCTTTTTAAACTCTGTTTTGACCCATTCAAGTAATAAATACTTTTTCTGAATAAGTAAATACAATTCAAAGCTTAATAAAGAAAATCCATATTCTTAGTTTATGGATTAAGGAAATTTTATAGCGTAATGGAGAGAATAAGTGGATTTGAATTCAAGGGCTCCTTCAGCATCTGTGACTTTAGGTAAGTGACAAGCTTAGTGAGTCTCAGCTTCCTGACTAGTAAAACCCACTATGTCACGGGTTCGTTTGACGAATGAATGTGATCTTGACTGCTGCAGTGATTTGTAATGTTAAGTACTTCTATCAGGACTGGACTCAGTGGACTAACTCTAAGATCTCAGCGGTATGGACAGAGATTGCGTGTAGGTCTTCCCATATGTGGTTCAGTTCTTTCTCCTGCAGATTTGTTTTCTATATTTAATGTTGTCACTCTCAACATTTTCTAAAGCTGATCTGAGGACAGTGAGTATAGTTTTCTGCAACATGACACAAAGAGTGCCAGAGCAGGATTATATCTGTCACAGATGAAAATACTCTATTTATGTGTCATAGTAATCTATTCATTGGTTTATGGACCCAAAATTCTCCAGGGGGACTCACAAATCCCCATAATGTTTCTATGTGCCAGATTTTTCATTTGGAGCTCTGATTTAGTTGACAGATGCGTAAAAATCACATGTAGCCAAATGACTCCTCAGTCAGTGCAAAGCTGGTCATGTTGAAGCCTGGTTATTCCAGCTAAGATTCACTGGAACCTCTGCCCAGACAATGCTTTTCAAATCTCATTCTAGAGTTTCATGCTCTTCTATGTTAATGCCAATGCTCCCGAATGCCATATCTTTAAGGGATTTGTGCCCTTGTCTGATGTAAACACTGACTTAACAAGCACAGCACTCCTTTCAGGATGCAAAAGTAGATCTGGAACTAAATTCAGTTTCTTAACAATGTTAGTAGTAAAACTGCCAGACTGGAAGAAAGTTTCTTCAGAATAATAAATTATAAAATCTTAAATCATGACATTTAGTTAGGCACTGACTAAATCTTGCATCCTAAACTATGTCATGTCACTAGTAAAGAAGCTGAGACAGGTAGGGAAATTGACTCTCCCGAAATCTTACTAAGAGTAACTGGTAGATAATAGAATTAGAATCCGGCTCGGCGCCTGTGGCTCAAGCGGCTGGGGCGCCAGCCACATACACCTAAGGTGGTGGGTTCGAATCCACAGCCTGGGCCCACCAAACAACAATGATGGCTGCAACCAAAAAATGGTCAGGCGTTGTAGCAGGGGCCTGTGGTCCCAGCTCCTTGGGAGGCAGAGGCAGGAGACTTGCTTGAGCCCAGGAGTTGGAGGTTGCTTTGAGCTGTGATGCCATGGCACTCTACCCAGGGGTATTGATTGTGGCTCCGTCTCAAAAAAAAAAAAAAAAAAAAAGAATTGGAATCCAAGTGTCTTCTGATTACCACGATTATAGAGCTGTTTGCGTAGGATTATCCTTTACATAGTAATATTAATTGTTTATTGGTAAGACAGTGTTGGTAAGCATAGAAATTATATTCAAGCCAGTGCTATATTAAGAAGTAGAAAAATTCTAGGGTTTTCAGATTTTATGATGGTAAGAATGACTCCTAAATAGTATGGTTAAGTTATAGGGAAAGACAATACAAATTTTGTGATGTCAATTTTTTTGCCCTTTGTGTAATTTCAGGGTATTTCCTCTCTTTTCTCTCCTTGACTGGGAAGAAACTTCAAGCATCATGCTATGTGAAAAGGTTTGATTTTTTTTTCCTAAAAATTCTATTATTGTTTATATTATATGATCACTGTTTTAAATGACAAGAACAAATAAAAATAGATTTTAATTGGTAGTGCAAAGTATATGAAAACATGTTTTAGGATGTGTATCAGAGAAGTCTTGACTTAAATAATGTAGACTTGTGATATTGATAAATATTTACAAATGAACCTTATAGTCACTTTTCAAATTCCTGAATGTATAAATACCACCTTAGGGGTAAAAAAGTTCCAATGCTTCAGAAGGTCATGTAGATAGTGTAAATTAGGGAGGCAATAGAGAAGAGTGGGGACTAGGGCAACCTGGATAAGAATATGACCTATCCATAGGGCCAGTCCCTTATCCACTTCAGTCCTGTGATGGCATACAAGAATACAAGCTTTTGACCTCTAATCTGAAGCATATAATTCCTTCCTATAAAATCCAGTCATGACAAATAGAGGGCAACAAAGTCAAATTGAGGCCAAATACTTGGTCAGCCACCCTCAGCCCTTTACACTGCTCTATATAACTACAAGATTCTAAGTTATGATTTTGGAAAATGACCCAATAAACTGTGGGTCTTAAGATCTCTGATGGGATGACTGGCACCTGTGGCTCAAAGGAGTAAGGTGCCGGCTTTAAACCCAGCCCTGGCCAAAAACTGCAAAAATAAATAAATAATAATAATAATAATAATTAAAATATCTCTGATAGGAATTGTTATTTATTTAGAGACAGAGTCTCATTATATTGCTCTCAATAGAGTGCTATGACATCACAGCTCACAGCAACCTCAAACTCTTGGGCTCAGGTCATTCTTTTCCCTCAGCCTCCCAAGTAGCTGGGACTACAGGCACTCACCACAATGCCCAGCTATTCTTTTTGTTGTAGTTGTCATTGTTTGGCAGGCCTGGGTGGGGTTCAAACCTGCCAGCCCCAGTGTATGTGGCTGGTGGTGTAACCACTGAGCAACAGGTGCTGAGTCATCTGATGGGAATTTTTAAAGCTGCTATCTCCTGTATTTGAAAGCTGGGTTAATACTGATTAATTTGGTAAGCCCTGTCTGGTCCATTCTATTCTCATTCTGAAACAAACAAAACCAAAGACCAAACCAACCCAAGAGATTAATCCTTCTATGGTAGAAGGCCATAAATGGCAGAGTTTTACACTGAGGGCATTCCCTGAAGCCACTGCCAACCTTCCCAATATCGATGGCAAAGCCATGATATTGAAAGAGTTTTGCTTTTTTATTTCATTAACACGTAAAAATCCAAACACTTTATTTATTTACAATTTTATTTCTTGTGAGGATAAAACCAATGTCTTAGAAGTTAAAAAAACTGTAAAAGACTATTACTGCAATATAACTTCGCATCGTAAGAAAGAAACCTCTGTTCTAGAGTATCCTACATTTTGTGTCTATGTGTGTGTATATATATTTCAGTCTAGGGTTTTTTTTATTTTGTTTTGTTTCGTTTTGACATAGTCTCACTATGTCGCCCTTGGTAGAGTGCTGTGGTGTCTCAGCTCACAGCAACCTCAAACTCTTGGGCTTAAGCTATTCTCTTGCCTCAGCCTCCCAAATAGCTGGGACTGCAGGCGCCTGCCGCAATGCCCAGCTATATTTTTGTTGTAGTTGTCATTATTGTTTAGCAGGCCCTGGCCAGGTTTGAATACACCAGTCCTGGTGCATTTGGCTGGCACCCTAACCACCAAGCTATGCGCGCTGAGCCTAGAGTTGTTATTTTTATCATTTAATAGCTCTAGTTTAATGCAAAAACTGTTTATAACTCATGATAAATACTGAAAAATGCTCTTATATTAAATCCAACAATCTCTGTTGGATCATTTTATAAGACCTGTTCTCAAATTTACTATAACACTATCTCTTAATAACTTATCTCCCATGATGGCCACCATCAGTTCTTCCTATCCTTGTGCATCATGCTCCTTTCATCAAAAGACGGGGGCTTGTTTCCCTTTCCCTTGGGTCTGTTCACATCATATAAATGACTTGCTTTGAACTACAGAATGTATCAGGAGAGTCTCTGGGTCAGTTCTGGACCAGCCTTTAAGACACCAGACAATTTCCACTTTCATGGATTTGAAAACCAGCTCCCATGTATAGAAACACAGAGTAGAATACGAAATACTGAGGGTCAATGGGAGAAGGGATGCCACATGAAGGAGGGCAGCAGTGCCCCATTGATGGTTAGTACCAGGATCCCGATTGTGAATGAGACCCTCTTGAATAATTCAGTCCAATGAAGCCCCCAGCTAACTGTAGTTATACAAGTAAAGTCTGCTGTTGACACAACTGTGGAGCTTAAGTCCAGCCAAACCACAGACTTGCAAGAAAAAAAAAATCAGTCATTATTTTAAGCCACTGTGTTTGGGCATGGTTGTTTATGCAGCAATAAATAACTGAAACAATCCTTTTTTTTTTTCTTGTTTGAAACAGAGTCTTAACTGTGTTGCCTAAGCTAGAGTACATGGTATCATCCTAGCTCACAGCAACCTCAAACTCCTGGGCTAAAGAGAACCTCTTGCCTCGGCCTCCCAAGTAACTAGGACTATAGGTGCCTCCCACCACCTGGCTCATTTTTCTATTTTTAGTAGAGATGAGGTCTTGCTCTCGCTGGTGTTAAACTCCTAAGCTCAAAGGATCCTCTTGCCTTGGCCTCCCGGAGTGCTAGGATTACAGGTAGGCATGAGCCATGTGCCTGACCATAATCTGTTTGTTATTAATGTTGATAGCTTAGCAGCTTTTGCAGAGATTCTGACTCAACAGTTTTGGAAGAGGCTTATCAAGGTCCTGGCATGACTCGAATACCTGGTAATATTTTCAGAACCATTGCTCTGGACCATTACTCTGAGGCCCTCACTTAGAGGGATCAAGAAATTTATTTTCAAGTCTGAAGAAAACATTAGTTTCTGTTCATATATTTCCTTGGCCTCCCCAAAATTATAAAGAAATTAAGAGCACTAAAACGTGGAAACAGCCTAAATGTCCTTCAACCCAGGAATGGATTGGTAAGCTGTGGTATATGCACACTATGGAGTATCATTCAGCCATCAAAAAAATGGAGATTTTACAGCATTTGTCCTAACCTGGATGGAGGTGGAACACATTATTCTTAGTGAAGCATCACAGGAATGGAGAAGTAAAAATCCTATGTATTCAACTCTGATATGAAGACAATCAATGACAATTAATGACATGGTGGGGCATACGGGAAGGGAAGATCAGACAGAGAAGGAGCTAGGGAGTGTGGACAAAAAAAAAATAATAATGACTAATTCTCATACAAACTGGATTTAATTTTGATCAATGTATATTACTTAAACATCAATTTTTAATTCAACATGTCAATATGTTGTTTATCATATTGCATCCTTATTCATCCATGAAATATGTCTGTAATTTCCCCTTTATAATAATATATTTTTTCTAATTTTACTATCAGGGGTATCCAGACTAAGTAGAATGATTTTGAAATATCTCTGTTTCTACTGTCTATAAGACTTGGCGTGATCTGCTTTTTTTTTTTTAAGAAATTATTGTTTACTTTTATTTATATATATTAGTCATCTTTTTTTTAGACTTTGGCAAAAACATAATAAGGAAAAAAATTTGTTTGCCATTTGTATTTTGTCTTGTGTATTCTGTAACAAAAAAGTAGTAAATGATTATGTATTAAAAAAAATTTCACAGCTCTTGTTAAAGCTATATTGATAGATACTATTTTGGTTGCTGATACAATGCTATCTTTCTTTTTCTAATATTATTATATTTGTTAATTCTTTTTTACATAGGAATATAATTAGCAATTTTTCAGAAAATTAAACATACGGTTATCATATGACCCAGAAACTCTACTCTTGGGTGTATATCCTAGAGAAATAAAAACCCATGCCAACACAAAACTTATACACAAATGTTCATAGCAATATTATTAAGGATAATCAAAAAGTAGGAACAACCCAAATATTCATCAACCGATGAATGTATAAATAAAATTTGAAATATTCATGTAACACAGCATTATTTTGCCATAAAAAGATAATGAAGTTCTGGTACATACTGTAACATAGATGGTCCTTAAAAATATTATCCTAAGTGAAAGGAGCCAAAAGACCATATGTTGTATGTTGCCATTTATATGAAATGTCCAGAATAAGAACATTTATAATGGCAGAAAATATATTAGCATGTGGTTAGGATTGGGAGAGGGCCTAACAGAAATGATCACTAATGAAAAATGTCTCTCTTTTAGGAGAGACAAAATATTCTAAAATTAGATTGGGATGATCATTGCACAATCTTGTGATTATACTAAAACATTTAAGTGGGTGAGTTATGTACTATGTGAATTATATTTTAATAAAGCTGTTAAAACATAAGTAATGGATAATAAGAAAGTTGGATGTGTTACGTCATATTACTGGTTCAAGGAATGTGTATAAAATCTTTAGTAGTTTAGAGATGAAAAAGTTCTTATTCCTCAATTACATACACATACATCTCTTTGCCCCTAAAGTCTGTGTTTTCCACCACAATTACCAGAGTAGAATGAGTGGTTCTGTAGATTGGGAAATGATGAGTATTATGGCATGGAACCAACACAAACTGTGTTGGGCAGTGCAGCTCCATGGGGATCTGAAGAGTTCCCTTAACCTGGATGTCTTTTCCTTGGATTGGTGCCAAAATATGACCAATAAATAAAACTGGTGTTGGGAAAGATCAGGAAATTATCCTGACCCAGTTGATAGTTTCCACGGACTCTGCAAATAGGGATGTGTGAAAGGTAGGAATCAAAAGCCAATAAAAATGTTTTTTTTTTTTGACAACAATACTAAAAAGACCTCCTTTTCTAGAAAACAACAACATTTTAGGAGGCCCAGGGCCAACTCTAGCCCAATAAAAATAATAACAATAATAATTACCACCACCACCATTTTCTGAGCCCACATACCAGATATTGTTACCTGACTTAATGTGGTAGTTACTGAGTTCTTATGATGTGCCCAACTCTGTGCTAAATGCTTTATCAATTACTAAGAAAATCTTCTGAGGTAAATCATTATTACATTAATTTTACTTATTAGGAAAGTAAGGCTAAAGAGTTTAATATTTTGCCAAGGCCAGATAATAGTTACAGAGCAAGGATTCAAACTCCAAACAATCAGAAACTTAAACCCATATGGTGAACTATGGATACTATTTTACTTCATTTAAGCCTTGCAGCAACTCTGCCAGGAAAGTATTATTAGCCCACTGTTGCTGTGCACCTAAGCCATGTTCTCCAGTATCACCACTTTCAGTGACAAAGTTGACATTGTAGTTTCCAGCTACTTGATCCCTTTGGCTGTGTCGTGATTGCTTTTGGACTTGAGTAGACAACATCAATGCCATTCAGAAGGCCTACTATAGTCTTAACATCCATTTTATATATGAAGTAACCATGGCTTCAGAGAATTTATGTAACTTGTTTATTTTTCATAGAGGAACACGTCAGAGCCTTAGATCAAGGTATAATTATTATTGAGGATCTCAAAGTAGTTTGACTCAAAGAAGAATCACAGGTTTCACCTTCCACCCTTGGCGCCTGAGTTTTCTACTACGGCTCATCTATCATTCTCCTCTACTCCATTCAAAGAGGCTAGTGCTGGTCCAGCATCCCTAACTTGGGCAAGAGAACTCATCTTTTGCTTTTGGAGATTCATCTGCCATCCATTGTCAGTCCATGTACCTTTGATGGTCAGCACACATTCTCATCTTCCTTAATGAAACTACACCCTTATCCTGTAAAGTTGTCAGTGGATGAAAAATTGACACTAAGGGGTAGCTGGATGCTAGAGGGTCACCTCTGGTTCTCTGAGATCTTTCTTCCCCTTAGGAATCTCACACCCATCACTGCTGTCATTGCTACAATGTCCCCAGAGAACTCTGACTTTCTTCCCACAAGTATGGACTGAGCTCAGCTAAGACTTTCTTGACAGCTCAGGGACCCCAGAAGGGATTTGCTGCAGAATAACTGGCTCCTTGATATAACTATTCCCACCAGCTCTCCTATAGGCTTTCTCCACAGGGTGTAATTTGGGGACAGGCAATATTCTCAGCATTTAGCTGTTTGTGAATCTGTCTTCTTGCCCACCAAATGGAGGACCCAGCCCCCTTGTAGGCAGGGATAGTTACTTATACCTCTTTGCATACCTAGTTCTTGGCACAGGGCCTGGCAGATAGCAAGAGCATAAAACCTATTGGTCAAATGAATTAATCAATGTCATAATTCATGAAACCCATTATTTATTCAGCATTACAGTGTTTTACATAACAAATTTCAACATAAGAAATGCATGCCAGGAACTTTAACTACATTAATTTTAATATTTGAGGAATGTATGTACTTAAAATACAACATGCTGTTCTGTTTATCATTTTGTTCATTTTAACCTCATTAGTTTTTCAGGAACTTCCAGCAGATGGCACCAATAAATACTGCCATGGGACTGAATTAGAAATTGGTTATTATTTTTCAACATGAGCTTAGAAGTTAAAATGAATAAAACTTCCTTAGTTTAATTCACAATAATAACTTGCATTTAGTTGGCATTTTCTCATGAACAAAGTGCTTTTAGATCCTTGTCTCAGGTATGTCTCACATTCTGTCAACACACTGAGAAAGTTTTATTATGTACTTTAGACTTTTGTTGACATGTCATTTAGTCACAGTAGCCAAATCATTTATGCTAGTTAATGACAGTGCTATAATTTTGTGTTTGCGCTACACCATTATTTCAAAGTACAAGATTCTCATGGAAACTTTGGGCATGAACCTACACGTGAGAACTGAACAGTAACTCAGATCACTAATAATTTAGTGAATGGCTGCTCTGGCTCATTAAACAGTAATGATTTCTCTCATTTGTATGGTGTACTGTGAATTCAAAGCACTTGTACTTGCAACATCCTTTGATCCTTGCAGTAGCCTTGTGATGTGGGCCAAACAAGTATTATTTGTGGATGAAGAGAAAGTGGTCTTTTTCTTCTCCTTTTCCATTCCTCATTCCTCCTCCTGGACCTCATCACTGCCAGCTTGGTTGATTCAGACTTAATATCTCATAAATCTTAACAAAACTCCAGTGGCACATGAATGGCTATTAACATTTGTTTCACTTAGCAAGTTACGAGGAAATATCTTGGAAAGGTTAAAACTTCTTTGTAAGGGCGTGCATTTATTCTGATATTTGGGTCCCAGATAGAAAGGTCCTTTTCTCCTCCCTTCCAGAATGTGTTCCATTCTTTGCCCATTCTCTGTGGGCTAAAATCCTCTCACATGAGGAGATTTTGTGATGCAATTACCCTTGAAACAATTGATACATGTTTTGAAAGTGGACCCAGGGACATGGCAATATTTAATATAAAGACATGTACTGATAATGGAGCAACTTCAGGCCTATTGGATACACAATACATTTCTAGATAATTCACAAGTGAAATAGCTAAAGGAGGGGTTAAGACACAAAATTACTAACTTCTAAATTAATATAATTTTTATTACTTGAGATTTAATCCACATACCATAAAATTCAGCTGTTTAAAGTGTACAATTTGGTTGATTTCAGTGTATTTTGAATGTTGTGTAAATGTCACCATAATCAAATTCCAGAACATTTTTTATTGTCCCAATCCAAGCAACCCTATACACATTGGCAGTCACCCCCCATTTTCTCCTTCCCATAGCTCCTAGAAACCACTAATCTACTTTCTGTCTGTATGGATTTTCCTGTTATGAACAATTAATATAAATGGAATCAGATAACATGTGATTTTTTTTGTGACTAATATATTTCACTTAATATAGTGTTTCAAGGTTCATTCGTGTCCATTAGGTCTAGTTGGCTTATAGTGTTATTAAAGTACTCTACTTCCTTGTTGATTTTCTACCTTGAAATTTTCTACCATGTTATCAAAAGTGGGATACTGAAGTCTCCAACTATTATTTGAAGTTATTTTTTTCCTTTCAGTTCTGTCAGGTTTTGCTTCATGTATTTTGGAACTCTGTTCATATATATGGCTATATATGTTGCTAGATTGACTCTTTTACCAATATATATATTGTCTGTCCTTGTCTCTAGCAACAACTCTCATTTTATTTTTATTTTTTCAATTTTAATTATTTAAATTTTTTTCTCTATTTTTTATTTTAAAATATTAATGGGGTACACATGTTTAGGTTACATGGTTCACTTTTGTAGTACTTGAGTCCCAGCTATAAGTGCACCCATCACCCTAAAAGTGTTCACTATACCCATTAACAATTCTTGTTTAAAGTCTATTTTGTCTTATATTAGTGTAGCTACTTTAGCTCTCTTTTGATTACTATTTACATGGTTTATATTTTCTCACTTTGTTTTTTACTTTCAACTTATTTGTGTCTTTCAATTAAAATGAGTTTCTTATATACAGCATAGAACTGTATCTTTTTTTTAAAAAAAAGTTCTGTTAAGTACTGTCTTCTAATTGAGATGTTTAATTGATTTATATTCAGCATAATTACTGATAAGGTAAGATTTACGTCTGACATTTTGCTGTTTGTTTTCTGTCTTATGTGTGTTTTTATTCCTTTATTCATCCATTACTGCCATTTTTGTGTTAAGTAGATATTTTCTGGTATCCAATTTTAATTCCTTTGTCATTTCTTTTACTATATATGCTTTTTAGTTTTATTCATAGTAGTTGTCCTAGGAATTAACATTAATATCTTAATTTATAACAGTCTAATTAGGATCAATACCAACTTAATTTCGATAGTGTATACAATTTATTCCTATATAGCTTTGCCTCCTTCACTCCTTTATGTTATTGTTGTTATACAAATTACATCTCTATATGTGGTTTGCCCATCAACACAGATTTACATTATTGTTTTACATACCTCTGTAAGTTGACCACACAAGGAACAATAATTAACTGGTCAACATATGGAGGTGGTCAACCTACTGTACATTGAGTAGATGGTGGGGTGCATGTGTGGTCTATGTATATTAGGTCAACTTAAGGAGGTGGTCAATGGCTCGGTGCCTATAGCTCAACCAGCTAAGGCGCCAGCCATGTACACCTAAGGTGGCGGGTTCGAATCCCCAGCCCAGACCCGCCAAACAACAATGATGGCTGCAACCAAAAAATAGCCAGGCGTTGTGGCGGGCGCCTGTGGTCCCAGCTACTTGGGAGGCGGGCCAAGAGACTCGCTTGAGCCCAGGAGTTGGAGGTTGCTGTG
>CAUYTI010147762.1:0-70202 GCA_963575145.1 Galago senegalensis
CAGGTGTTGTGGCGGGCGCCTATGGTCCCAGCTACTTGGGAGGTGGAGGCAAGAGACTCGCTTGAGCCCAGGAGTTGGAGGTTGCTGTGAGCTATAATGCCACGGCACTCTACCCAGGGGGACAGCTTGAGGCTCTGTCTCCAAAAAAAAAAAAAAAGAGTACTGGTCTAGGGGTTTTTAAATATTTTCAAAACAATAAAATTACTGATGGTAGGCAACATGATATTAAGCGTTATAATTTAGTTTAATGCATAACAGAAAATAAAATTACCAGTAGTATGATTTTGCAGACTTTACCATTATTTAGAATAATATTCATTAGACAAGGAACGAGAGAAAGTGATATAAGTCATAAAGTTGGTAATTGACTGAATTTTGAGGATTATTGATTTATGGGGAAAATAATGTAGCTTGAACAAAAAGCCTAGAGATCTGAAAATGGAAGTGGAGAGGAAGTATAGACAGATGGGGTTTTGAAATTTAGTGTATGGGGCCCTGGGAATCATTTGTGGGACTTTGAGGAGAACAATCAGGGATGGTGAAGTTTTATTTCTGGAACACAGCGAGCAAAGCTGGAAGAACTGAGGTCTCCAAAATTACCACTCTGGCGAAAGGTGGACTTGATCCTATGCCAATTTATAGGATTTTGCCAGTGGAAACAGATTCTTTTAGCTGTTTAAGAGGATATCCTGAAAAAAATTCAATGTATGTGCCTTGAGGTTTGCAGAATCTTAGCTGTTCCAGGTCTAATATTCAGTAACTACTTTACCCAGGTTCACGAGGTGCCATGCCCGTTTTAGGCCAGAGAGAGAAAACAGTGAATGAAATTCAGTGACGATATATCTGCCTTCACAGAGCTTGCATTCTGGTAGCCACACTGAAGATACCTTAGCACAAACGAAGTTTATGATGAACTAAATTATGGCTTTTAAACCCAAGGCAAGTATTTTCTGGTAACAATATTTTTTCCTAAAATTCTTTACACATTTTAAAACTATTTCTATTTTTAGAATTTACAGTGAAACTCTGAAGTGGTTCTTTTTTAATTTTAATTTCGGGATACTCAATATTTTAATAGAAATTTTAAGACATCACATTACAGAAATAGGTCTTATTCTTTCACAATATCAATCAGTCTTACCTAACTTTCATAAAAATAGGTAGCTTTTACAGAAAATATTTCTAATAAGCCCAATATCAAAGCTTTTACTTGACTATATCAATTTAGTTTAACTATATTTTATAGTCACAAAAGGTATCTTTCTCTTTGTTTCACAGAATTACTGAGACAAGATTGCTGCATCACTGAAGCTCTATTTCTAGTATGGATTAAAGTACTTAAAATATATCCCTGCTCCTAAGTGGTCAAGGTCATTCTTCCAAATATATTAATTGGCCTTCAAATTATATTCTCTGTGGATATTTTATAAATATTGAGTGGCATTAAATCTTCCTTGAGTTATTTTCTACAGAAAATTTTAATTGTTAACTTTCTGCTTAGTATTTAATTTAATAAGAAGGTTAAGCCTCTCCAAATTACATTTTTGACATAATCATAGCAAGCTTTTGTGGTTTACTGACAAAAGCAGGACTGTGTGCCTAGAAGTCTCTTCCTTGGGAGACAAGGGAACATTTTTACACTGCTGGGGGGACTGCAAACTAATACAACTTTTTTGGAAGGAAGTGTGGATAATCCTCAAAGAACTCAAATTAGACTTCCCATTTGATACTGCAATCCCATTACTAGGTATCTACGCAGAAGGAAAAAAATCATTTTATCATAAGGACATTTGGACTAGACTGTTTATCACAGCTCAATTTACAATTGTGAAAATGTGGAAACAGCCTAAATGCCCACCAACCCAGGAATGGCTTAACAAGCTGTAGTATATGAATACCCTGGAATACCATTCAGCCATTAAAAAAGATGGAGACTTTGCATCTTTTGTATTAACCTGGATTGAGTTGGAACACATTGTTCTTAGTAAAGTGTTATGAGAATGAAGAAGCAAGGACTCAGTGTACTCAGTTCTAATATGAAGGCAGTAAAGGATTTAATAGAAGGTGTGGATATGGAAACAAGGGAATGAGGAGAAGGGAAGAAGGAGGGGGTGGTGTATGACAAACCTCTTGGGGGCAGGACACAGTTATAAGGGGGACTTTACCTAACAAATGCAATCAGGGTAACCTAATTCTTTACAACCTCAATGAATCCCACACAATTAAAAAAAAAAACCCTCTTCCTCGCAGCATCCTAGTTCCAGCTCCTCCACCCTACATTATCTCTGCTAGTTTCTTTCCATTTCATTCTCTCATTTCAATTCAAAAAGAAAACCTAGCACAAACCAACCAACCAAAAGAATAACGGAAAGCTTATTTTTTTCCCAAGTAGTTCAACACTTGCGTGATTCTGCTCTTCCCTGTCTTAGAATAGGCAAATTTATGGAGACAGAGTAGAACAGAGGTTATGAAGCACTTTTAGAGAGAAGGAAACATGGAGTTATTGTTTATTTGGTGCAGAGTTTTATTTGGGATGATAAAAAATGTCCTGGAAATAGAGAGTGGTGCATACTTAATGTCACAGACATGAACGCTAAAATGTTAAATGGTAAAACTTGAGTTTTATATATATCTATTTACCACAATAAAATCATACCCTCCCCCCAAAAAGAAAGAAAGAAACCATTCGATTTTTAATGGCATCATAAAATATTTGTTAATGTAATGTTGACATCACCATGTTTTAATTGTCAGCTGGCAATAATCAAGATTTGCAACAGCATGGAATTCAAAATAACAATAAAAAAAATTTACAGTATTTCCTGTAATCTCTCAGCAGCTTTCACTCGCTCCTGACGGGCACATAATGTTCTTATTATTCAGAGGGTTAACAAATCGCCTATTTAGAGAGTGTTTTGATAGCAGGAACTTCTACAGTTCTCAGCCTTTGGGAAGAATTAACTGCTCCTTGTCTAGTTAGAGTTTGTATTGTCTTAGAAGACCATGAGTAATGCCCGAGAAGTTATTGAAACTGGCCTCCAGGAAGGAAGATGTTTAATGAGAAGCCAATCTTTTGATGAAGAACGTACCACGGAGCTTTAAACCGGTACCACCAAATGTGATCATGCCCCAATATTCTTTTGTTATCCCCACAGGCTCATACTTATAAAGTAAGCATCCACATTGGTGATTTAATGCTTTTATAAATGGTAATCTCTGACATTATTCTATAAACAATGGACACATAAGTGATTTCTGAGCAGTCGTATTTCCTCAGGTAGCTGAAGAAGATTTAGTCAAGACACAGGATTGTTTCCAAAAATAAAAACACTCGTGTGATTCAAACGGAAAGCACGTTGCCCTGTGTTGTCTTGTTAATGTACATCTGCATCAAAAATTTCATCTATTGAATTATAGAAGGTATAAATTCAAAAAGGCAAATTAAAAGAGATTAAGCGTTGCCATTGAAGGGATAACTTGAATCAAATTAAACACTTCTAAAGAGGCTGAAACTATCTCAGAAAAAGTTCCTAAATTAATCATTATTTTACCATACTAGATAGTAGAATAAAACTTTTCATTCCTACTTAAATTCTGGAGGGCTGTGCTCTGTGTTGGAGCATTTACTTTTCCTAGGATACAGGGTAAATTGAAAGGAGAATATTTACACATCAAATAGGTAGCGTTCAGTAAATACACACTGCACAGACATGACCTGCATTTGAATGTTCCAAGCTAAATAGGACGTAACTCTCAGGCTGAAGTATGAATAAAAAGCAAGAAAAAGAAGAAAACAATCTCTTGAAATCCTCCATTAACTCTGAAATTTTCATTACCCAACATAAATTTTCAAAGCTTGTCCCATAGGACAAGCCTGTTCTAAACCTTTTCATGTACTGACTCATTTTATACTCATGTGAAGTAGGCACTACGGTTAATGGAGAAAGTGCCTAAGGCCACACATATAGTCAGTGGCAGAGCTGAGAATTAAACCCAAGCAATCTGGTCCCAGGGTCAACATCCTCAACTAGTAGCCCACACTATCTCCTTAAAAGCCAGCAAACAGAAGAGATTTTTTTGTTGTTGTTTATTTGTTTGTTTTGAGACAGAGTCTTACTATGTCACCCTCGGTAGAGTGTCGTGGCCTCACAGCTCAAGCAACCTCCGATTCTTGGGCTTAATCAATTCTCTTGCCTCAGCCTCCCAAGTAGCTAGGACTACAGGCACCCACCACAAAGCCTTGCTATTTTTTTGTTGCAGTTGTTTTAGCTGGCCCGGGCTATGTTAGAACCTACCACTCTCAGTGTATGCGGCTGGAGCCATAACCACTGTGCTATAGGTGCTGAGCCAAGAGAAGAGATTTGTTGAAGGAAATCACAAATAGAGTCTTCTTTATTTTCTATAATTTAGGGATAGCACACTATTTTATCATCTCTTATCTTTTTTTTTTTTTTTTGAAGTTTTCAGCCAGGGCTGGGTTTGAACCCGCCACCTCCAGCATATGGGGCCAGCACCCTATTCCTTTGAACCACAGGCACCGCCCCTATCATCTCTTATCTTGTGCTTGGCCTCAACTTTTATCTTCACATAGGACAGTCATCTTTGTTTGAAAAGGAAGATAGCCTTGCCAAAGGAGACTATGGGTTTATGGTGACGGACCTCCATTGCTCAACTAATTTCCAAACAGACAGGATCTGGGACCGGGGAGGGGGTCTTCCAGGTTATGTCTGGCCTTTATCTTTCTCTTTTATAGTTTCTAGTCTATTCCAATACAAACAAATCCCAAACTGGTCTCATCTGTCAAATTGTGACATTATTCCCATTGCTTAGTGAAGAAGCTTTCATTCCACAGGAAGTCCTATCCTACGTGAGAATTCAACCAATTAAGGAGAAAATTCTGGGTTAAACCTTCCTTCCTTCTTTCATTCTGTAATTCAGACTGTATGATTTTTTTCTCACATTGCTCAGACAGAAGACACTGCCAAGACTTCACATTATTTTAGTGAGAATGGATGGAATAGTTGAACTCACATGCAATGATTAATTTCTCATGATTTTTGCATACATCAAGAGCTTTTGTTAATTTAATCACTTTTATTTGTTGTTCTTTCAAACTGAAAATGCATTCCCCTTGGAGATAAAGAAAAAATGTGTGCAAAGCATTCAATTCTCGTTGCCATCACGTACATGACAGAAGCAATTGGTCAGAGTGTACAGAGAACAGTGTCTGGAGAATGAAAGGGGTTCAGCGTGGAGTCAGAGTACGTGTCTTCAGCATTCACTAGCTCTGTGCTTTGAACATTAATTATGAAAATGGACCATGATAGTGCCTAAGCCACAGGTTAATCCTAATCCTTTGGTAAGATCATACCTTTAAAGACTATGTTGCCGTATTTTAGGCAGCTGCCTGGGTCCTTGGTTCTTGGTGTGGTCGTGGCTGAAGGATGATCAGAATCACAATACCGAGGCAAGAGGGGAAATAAAGTTTATTGAGGAAGAAAAAGATAAGTTTACAGAGTAAGAAAGTTTACATGGCAAGATACATTCCCCACACACAGGTTCACCATGAGCAGTCCCCATTGTCACCATAAGGAAAAAAACAAAGGCCTTGAATGTGGCCAGGTGTTCTCTTTTATATTGCCTAAGCTGGGCATACCTCATCTTTCACCTATGAACCAGAGTCTTACTGTGCATGCAGACCTCCTAGGAGCCTGTCTGAGAGCCCACGGGCATGTGGACTACAATGTAGATTTAACATAAATACATGATAATTACCCTTAAGGCTATTCTAGGTCACCTTCAAGGCTCCATTGTACCTTTTGCTAGGCCAGTGTCTTCTACATCCCCTTGCAGTTGGCATGCTAAGTTTTGATTGGCAGATTGGTTGTTCCCTCCTTCTCAGGTGTGAGCAATCACTGGGGCAGCACCAAGACAGAGGCCAGGGAGGGGCAGCCTTGTCCTCCTTCCCAAGAGAGCTGGTACAGAAGGGGCGCTCCAAATATTGACCTTTAATTTATCACTGCTTTCTCAGCAGGGCTTCTATCCCTGCCATGCTCATTACCTCCTTTCTAAGATGAGACTAAAGCAATAACCTCCTAACTAGTTTCCTTGACTCTAAGTTTTACCACTTAGATGCTCAAATCCACTTGCTACATTTGCTGTGCTAAAATGAAACATTTACAATGTATTACCTCACTCAATCTCTTCTGATCACATCCAGCTTCAAGCCCAGGAAACAGCATGTTAATCACCAAAAGAATTTATGCTGAAATAAATGAATGAATACACAGATAAGCGTCCCATGAGAGACCTTCAAGTCCTTCCACGGTTAGACCCTATCTTCATTTATTTCTTTATCTCTCCTTAGTTATTTCCATAAACACGGACATTCATTTATTGTTTGACTTTGGCATATCATAGCAGCTGCTGACTATTCAGGGATGATAAAGGACCTCATGAGTTCTTTGACAAAAAGCATCCTCTTATGCCACATTGATGTATTTATTGTCTCCTGCTTTCCCATCGCCAGAGTTTTGTCAAGGCCGTGCTGCCAGCCTAAAAAGCTATTTCTCCCCTTTCACTCCGTGGACATTCTTTTTATCCCTCAGGGTTCAGCTTCAATTGTACTTTGTTCTCCATAAACACTTACCTAACCACTCGCATGTAAAGCGATCTCTCGCCCACCCCTCTCTGACTTGCTAAGACAATTATTTTTAATTACGTCCTACTTTACTCTGGCTAGGAATTGTGCGTTGTAAGTTTTCTGGTATGCTAATACTCACGCATGGTTATAGAAATAGACCATTTAGGAATGCATAACCATTGAAGTCACGCCTTTCGCGTTGTAGGTCGTGTTTGTTGGCGTCTTCCATAGAGCCTAATCTTAACACTTTCTCCCATATGGCTCTTTAGCTAATACTTGTGGATTTGTTTTCTGCTGGGGTGCTGGAAATTTCCTAGCATTTAACAAGCAGGTGTGTGCCTTACACAGGCTGATAGGTATTTAATAGAGGTTAGTGTATTGTCCGAGTACAAACTGATTGATTATTACGGAAAGAGTAATTCATGTCTTGATTCAAACTGACAAAGAAATACTCCTCAGCATTAAAAAAAGATTCAGGGACTTTAGGAATTTAATGCCTTCTTGCAGTGATAGAGGGGTACATATCTCTCCCTGAATTAATTACTTATCCTGTTCCTGTCTCTATTTTCACTTCTACTTTATTGCTCAGAGTAATGATTCTTAACCTGAAGTCTGAATGGATTTCAGCAGGACTTAAACCCAATAAAATGTTATGCACAAAGAAAGCCAGGCAGTTATTTAACAGTACAAAATAAAGCCTCAAACCCAAGCTTACCTAACGCCAAAGTCCTTTTTTCTTCAGTTATATCATGGGTTAGGTGATTTCTTGGGTTGTTAGCATGAAAACCTGTTGAGGTCTGAAAGGGATACAGTCTGGTTATTGTACTGAAGTGTCCAAGGAGAGATTTCTAATAGCAAAAACCACAAGAGAAGCCGCAGCAGAAGCAGCAACAAATGCCTGAGTTGCGCTGTGTCCGGTGCAGTCCTAAATGCTTTATCTATCAGCTTTCTTTAAACCTCACCAAATACCCATGAAGGAGATAGCACCGTTCTTAACCGTGTCTTATAGTTTAAAAACTTAAAGAGCAGTGAGGTTAAGTTGTGCAAATACAAGGACGCGCAGCCCAGGGGTGAGGCTCAGGGGAGTAGAGGCATGGATGATAGCCAAAGTAAAATCCAGTGTTTTCTACACTACATTTTGTATCCAGCTATCCTGTATTCAAGGCTAAATTCACCCTTGCTTTATTTCTTGGCGAAGGAAGAGCTCTGTCTAAAGTGGCAAAGTACAGAGCCAGACAGTCCGTGTCAGCCCCTGACCTGACTTTGAAGAGTCAGTCTAGGAATAAACCAGTCACATCAGGTTAGTGAAGATAATCACTTGCTTCAAGACCTCTTGGAAAATAAAAGGGTGTCGGAGGAAACCTTTCTAAGCTCTGGCATTCTTCACATCCTTAATGTGCAGGTACAATTTAAACCACTTGTATATGATGTCCACGAGAATGAGCAACTAGCCCTGAAATGAACTCTGACAGCACTCAGAGCATAGCTACCCTGTCAGTGGGTGGGTTGTCAGTAGAAATCATGGTTTAAGTGGTTTTAACGGCAGATGTGGCATGTGCTCTGAAATGGAATATTTCAAATATCTGTATGACAGCCAAGGTTGTAGGGAATCCTACCCCTAACTTTCCAAGCCAGGATGAGTTTAAGTAATCTTTGCACAAGTGCTGTTTCTAGACATGAAATTATTCCATTTTATCTTAGATTGCAAGAGACCATGGTGATAATGTCATGTGACTTAACTGCATATGTCTTTCTTGTGACTTAATTTCTTCTATTTAAAAGTAAGTGTGGGCTCAGCGCCTGTGGCTCAAGTGGCTAACGTGCCAGCCCACATACACCTAAGATGGTGGGTTCAAATCCAGCCCCAGCCCACCAAACAACAATGACGGCTGCAACCAAAAAAATAGCCAGGCATTGTGGCGAGCATCTGTGGTCCCAGCTACTTGGGAGGCAGAGGCAGGAGACTCGCTTGAGCCGGAGATTGCTGTAAGCTGTGATGCCACAGTGCTCTACCCAGGGGAATAGCTTGAGACTCTGTCTCAAAAAAATAATAGTAGGTGTGACAATATATGTAATTTAACATGATTAAATTTCAAATTAATATGAAGGTCTGAACAATTAGGTTATAATGTTTTCATTTGTTAGGTAAAGTGCCTGTTGTAGTTGTGTCCCACACCTATAGTCCCTTACATTGTGTCCCTTAGGTGGGGGAACACCAATTCCTATTCCTCTCCCCTCCCTCAATGATCCAGATTTTCCATAACACAATGTTTGGTTAAGAGCTTGGGATATTGGAGATGAGGTTCTTATGAAAATAGAAAAATATATATAATTTGTTCCTGAACAAATATAAATAAAGTTCAAAAAGCATTGCAACTTGGTCTCAGTATTTAAAATAGTCTGAAAAGACAGGTTACCATAAAATTTTAATCATCAATTTTCTATCCATTAAGGATTTTCTTTTTCTTAAGATGTAGAATGGCTCTGAAAACTGGATTAGCTGTGAGAAGACCTAAGTATTCATTTCTGCTTTTCTTCTTTCCATCTCTGTGAACGTGGGAAGTTTATTGGGTTTTGCTTTCTGCAAAATACATCAGAAAATAATAAAAGTTAATATTTATAGGGATTTTTTTTAGCCGGCAATGGAGAAACTGAGATTCAGAGAGGTTATGTGAGTGGCGTAAGTTCGTATAGCTTACTCTTACAGGGAATAACCAAGATGTGAAACTGAGACGGTCTGCTTTCCTAAAAGTACCATGGTCCACATAGCAGGGGAATAGGTCCTGTTCTTCTCCTCCATATGCCTTTCTGCTCCTTCTGCCTTTTCTTTAAGACTCCCTCTATGCCTTCTTTATGTCTCTGTCTCTGATAAAAATTATTGCCGCTAATTTTCATATACACTTTAATAGGGCTGGGTTTTGGTAAAGAGTAAGCCAGGGATGGGGTAAAACAATATTCACAAGATGCTTCATAGACGACTATTTGACTGTCTTTATTGATTTATCAAGTTTCTCCCAAGAATTTACTTTATATCATGAACTGTTCTGGATTCAAAGACTCCTCCACAAATGTGCACACACATTTACTCCTTGGGAGTAAGACAGCCACGTGAATAATGATAATACGAAGATGTTCTCGTACATCCTCAAAAAGAGATCAATGCCTTGCAAGAAGAGCTAGGAAGAAGAAGTTAATTAATTATAGGTAAAGGGAATGTTGCTCTTGTCTTTTTCTAAACCATCAGAATAACTATTTAATAGGTATGTGGTCATCAAATGTCGAGGAGAGAGTGAGACGGGTAAGGTGTAAACCTGGGAGGCAGAACGTGGGAAACACAGCAAACTGCAGGGTGTTGTCATACGTAGAGAAAATGGGAAATTCTAGCTAAATGTACCTCTATTTACAAAATACTCACTACAAAATTTTGATGACCACTTCTTTCTACGTACACATGAAGTCTTCTCTCCCTATTCCATTTTATCTTAGATTGCAAGAGACCATGGTGATAATGCCATGTGACTTAAAGTGTCAAACATATTCCAAGACATCTGTTGTTACCCCATTTTTCTTGTGTATGGGGACTTTTGGAATGCCCCATGTCCTATCATACCCCTCCCCTTTGAGAATACCGCCTAAGATACCCATGTAGGAGACGCCAACATCCGAGCAAGATGATCTGCAGCTGAGGCGTGGACCTCGGGCCATTCCTCCACAGGAGTTCCTTGGGGGAGGAGCCCGTGCCCTCAGCAAACAGTCATTGTTAATTACCCCCCTCACCTGTATGATTCCCTTTCAATAAAAGGCTGGTGCAGAGGTGGCTCAGGGCTACCCGGAAAGTAAGGGCTAGCCCGCCTTCCACAAGCTTGTACTTCTAATCCGCTTCTCGCCTGGGTCCTTCCTGCGCTAACTGAGACCAGGGCCACAGGAGCCCGATGGGTTGCAACATACCCAACTCAAGAATTTAATGTTTTCAAGTTTTATCAAGGCCAAAGAACATGTGCTATAGAAGTATATACTGAACTGGGGAGAGGATAGAAGTAGGAGGGTGGAGGATGGGAAAGGGATCCTCTCATGTTTCACAGATGTGGATTTCAAGTTTCCACCTGGTAACAGCCTAAGGGCCAGAGCACAAAGATGCAAGTCAAAACAGAGAGACTTACAAGGAGACAACTAACACGATTCTGCAAGGGAATTCTGAAAACTCCAGTTTTCAGCCTTTCCAGTGGCTAAACAAACATCTTTCCTTGTATTTCTACTTTCTTTTTTTCTATTTAATGACATTTGGAAAGAGGCATAGAATGTATTACCTTTTCAAAGTCCCATAAAAGTGTAGTCTGTGAAAATCAATTTCACGTGCAGACTAAACTGTATTGGGACCTACTTCTGATATCTATGTGTTTGTTAGAAAAACAACTGCTGGACAACACGAGATAGTTTAAACTAGTAAGTAATGAAAGTAATAAATGACATATTTTTCATATAAAACCGTGGCTTTCTTCCAGGATACTTTAGAAATATGTTCAAAACCTATGAGAAAAACTCCATGGCACAGTATTTGAATTTGCACAAACATTCCCAAGAATCTGAATGAGCACTAAAACCTAAGGCTGCTTACTTATTTTTTGTAGACCACCTTTAAAACAACAACAGGATTAATTTTGACGTTTCTGGAGTTTCATATCCAGAAAGCAAGCAAAATTGCCCTGTTGCAAGTATAATAAATGTTACTTACAAACCAACGCTACAAAGGGTGAATAGAGGAATGGGGTGGGGGTGGGGAAACAAACCCTTTAGTTACAATATTTTAGGGAAATGAATCGGCGATAAGACAGATTTCAGTCAAGTTGCCCCACTGCACTACATAAGCAGTTTAGAATCTTAAGCAGATGCAAAAGGAATAAAGCGAATGGGGAGAGAAAAAAAAAAAAAGGCCGATAAAGTTTCTGGCTTCCATACAAGAGACATATCATTACCATATGATCTAATGTGGGTGTCAGCCGGATTGTGTTCATTGAGGGAAACCTTACTTTTTAACCGTGCTATGGAGTAGAAGCAGGAGGTTTTCAACCCAGTGACAGTCACAGAGCAGCACCTACCCCCCTCCTCCTTTCCACACCTGCAAACTCTTTTGCCTGGGCTGAATATTTAGTGTAATTACATCTCAGCTTTGAGGGCTCCTGTGGCAAATCCCTGGATTCAAAGGTATGGTTTTCAATAATTGTCCTGAACTCTGCTACAGACTAATAAAAACTTTGGTCAAATTGAGTGCAAAAGGAATGATTTGGCGAGCAAAAGAAAAGGGAAAAAAAAATCATGCTAAACTTTGAGTAACCTTTATGCAACATTTATTTTAAACAAGTATTTCTTGAAAACAGAAGTTAAATGTTTTGTAAAATGTTTGCATTGCTTGCTTTCGCTTCTGTGCTTGCAAAGATGATTATTAAAAAAGAACAACTGTAACTGAACACGGTGGCTATTTATTGATGCTTTTGTATTTTTACTAATGAAATGTTTATCTCTTTGGGAAGTGTTAACAGAAAAGTATTTAAAACTAGCATACTGTGTGTAGCTGCGCTATGCACTTCAGGACTTGTTCCCCTCCTGAATTCTCGTATATTTTAAGAACTTTTAAAACCCAGAGAAGTGAACTTTGGTGATTAGTTCTAGAGATCTAGTGTGTATTTTTACAAACCCCGAAATGTATAGGAAATATCTCCAGAGAGGTGAAAATGGACATTGATATTATTTATGCTGCTTCAGATCTGGGATGGTCTCACAACTCTGTAATTCCTTAAATGTAAAGCAGTGTCCTTGTCAGTTCAATGCAGATGCAATTTTATTATACGATACATTTGCTATAAAACGAGGGTGTGGGTTAATTTTCTAATTTTAAAACAGAGTAACACAATGATCAGTGGCTAAGTGGATGCCCAGGGATATAAATTCCTGTGGCTTCTATTTTTTTCCTCTTGCTGTTTTTTTTTTTTTTAATCAAAAAAGAGCTGATAGCTTCTATAGTAGCCCTTGTTTATAGACAAATGCCACTTGTATTGTTCACTTTTTAATTTCTACTATTATGGAGGTTTTTAATTCATCTTGTGCTGGGGGATTTTAATGTTGCTTTGCACCATAACTTCACTTATCTCCTGAGGGTTAAATGTTGACTTTGAAAGTCAAACCGCAGGCTTAAGTGATATTTTATACAAATGTTGATCAGAGTGGTTTAATTCCCTTAGTGGGCTGAAATAGTTTCAGGGGCTAGAAATTATTATTTTTGAAAGAAACATCTATAAACTGTGACCACTGGCTTAATAATGTACTGATATTACACTGGCAATTATCCTCCAGGAAAGTGTTACATGTTTTGAGAATACTCACAAGAGTTTCAGTAAAATTTAAAAAATGCATCATCTGAATGAAAGTCCCTATGGTTCCTACATGGGCAACTGCTTCTTGCTGTTTATATTTCTGATTTATTAAGGAAGAAAGGAAATGATTTAAAAAATGATCAGTATCAACACCTCATCCACAGTGTTAACTTTTAAGATTCTGGGTGCTAGCACTTTAAGATTCTGGGTCTCTAAGTATCATGACACCAATTTAAAAGAAGTTACTTTGTGGAGACATTTGCATACATTTTTGGTATGTGCTAAGATCCTTAGGGCATTCTGGGGTAACAGGCACACACACAAACAAGTGAAAGTGAAATAAAAATAAGAAATTAAAGCTATAAGCTGCCTGTCTGTATTCTGTTCCAATCCAAAAAGAATAATATGTGGAGAATTTGCACTAAGATGACACAACTACAAATGATGAGACCATTCCTCGGAGCTAATGCTCAACAGTTCTTTTTGGGGTTGTTAGTGAAATAAGCAGGCATTTTCTGCTCTGGAGAAAAGATTACAAAGAGACATCTGCCTTAACTCCCCTTGCTCTTTATTAAATCTGCAATTAGTTTGCTTCATTTTTCTTCTAAAATTGTAAGACATTAAATATGCAAGGCTAGCAAGCTTGTGGTAAACCGTAAACATTGCATTTTAATGGGAAACAGATAGAAAACCACTCCCTTCGCTGCCATCCAAGCATACAGGCTGCCAAAAGAATACTTTCCTCTTAAAGGGAAAGTCAGCAACCAGGCGGGAGGGGGCTCCTGCCGAAAACTCGTCGGTGAACTTAAAGTGACAGTGTCCATCATAATCTTCACGGTACTTTTTAAAAATAAAAAGCCACAAGCCTGCATTGTTTGGGTGCTACCTTAGAGAAACGTCCGCAGTAAACATGAACCAGGAACAAAAGCGTAAAAAATTGCAAGAACATTTGTTTACTCTCCAGTGAATTGAGGCAGAAGTGTCCAGAAGATACGTTAGTTTTAGATTTAAGGCATTCAAAAATCTCTGTTTTTATTATTGTTTTTGATTATGCTACAATTGGACAATGACTGAAAACCACCCTTGAATGCTATTTATGAATGTATAGCTTTCCTATGGATTCTTACAATGCCAGGCAGAGGAAACAGGATTGATTGTAACATCTGGAATATGTTTTGGGAATACTTAGAAGAATTTCAACGGAATTTGAAAGTACGTTGTATTAAAAGTATACTGCTATTTTTCTACACAATCAAGTACAGTTGCTATTCAGAAAGTTCATTTAACAACATAGATGACTTTGTCTATAAGTGCTTGTCGAATGAATGGATAACCTTGTATAGATTTGTCAACAAACTGTTCTTTGGGTTTGTTTTTTTTACCAAATGTCAAGTTGGTAAAACCAGATAACACATAAATCAAATAAAAAGCTATTAGAGATTTCCATCTATTTTTCCTAGCTTATTGAAAATAATCAGTTTGAGGAATGAGACAATAGATTTATTTCTTAAAGTGAGCCTTCCTTCTAAGACCAAGTTGGGGTTTTCCATTTGATAACTTACTTATACCAGAAATTTGAAAAAAAAGAAAAGATAATTTTTGAATTCTTAAAAATCAGACAGATTGGTGGCATGAAACAAACTAAAGAAACTGCATTGTTAAAAAAATGATGGTCCATTGAGTCATTATTGTGCAAAATATTGTGCAAGGCCCGGGTACAGAACAAGGAATAATAAGACACGCCCTGGAGGAGCACATCGTCTTGTGGGGGGATAGACCAGGCACGCAAAACAAATTGCAATATTATGTGATAAGTTCTTTAAAAGAGGTAAGAGCAGCGAGGTCTGGGAGCAGAGAAGAGGAAGGAAGCTGCAAGTGGCCTGGATGAGCCAGGGGACACAGAAGGCAAGCCCATCATCTCAGTCCTTCTCCAGAGCTCTCCTACAAGGTCAGTAGTCTAAATGGCAAGTCGCTCTGAGGGCTGAGGTGAGGACTGGCAGGGGAGGGAAAATGGGACAACTGGGGCTAGAAATCTCAGTTGCCACCCAATTAAGAGTGCTCTTACGTACGGCATAGAGAACGTGAACATTATTGGCAAGCCATGGAAAGTCAGCAAGGGTTTGCAGTGGAAATGAGTAAGATAAAATTTAATTTTTAGAAGAATGACTCAGGCAGCAAGGTGGAAGAGGGCCTGGAATAGAGGAAATATTCAAGGAAAGATGAGTTCGAAGCCCCGATTATGGTTCAGGGAGTGGTAAGAAAGGTCTGCACCAAGATAAATGCAGTAGCACGGACAGACGGGATTAGCTTCCAGAAAGGTTTCTGAAGCAGGAATTGGAGACTTCTCGTGAATAGACAAACTTGTGTGTGACCGTGGTCTGGCATGTGTTAAGTGAGCGTTCAGAAGTCCAACAGAATTTATAATCATGACAACTTTGCAAGTGATTTGAATATATAATCTATCATCTTAATCCAGACTCGAAACTTATGCAGATTTAAACAGTATTCTAAATTCTCTTGGTAAGTAAATAACCATGCAAATGATGCTGGAATTTCCCCAATCATCTTTCAGATACCTTTTTAAGGCTCTGCTTCCTAATAGTAACTGCAATGTTATTGTTGGCTCTTTTCTCTGCGCTCACTCTAATGCCCACTGTGGGGCATTAAAGAAGTCATAACACACAGACTAGGCAAGGTGACTTTTTCTAAGTTCTTTGTTTGTCTCCTAGGTATCCGGGTTGTGAAAATACATGAGATAAATCATGAAGGCCACTATCATCTTCCTCCTGCTTGCACAAGTTTCCTGGGCTGGACCCTTTCAACAGAGAGGCTTATTTGACTTTATGCTGGAAGATGAGGCTTCTGGGATAGGCCCAGGGGATCCCTCTCCTGATTATGAGGAGCCCCTGGGACCAGTATGTCCCTTCCGCTGCCAATGCCATCTTCGAGTTGTCCAGTGTTCTGATTTGGGTGAGTGGGACACAGGCTTTCTTCACCTACCTTGTTTGTTTAATTTATAGGAATGGCATCTTTGAGAGGTTCCCATTTTATTTTCAGTTTTAATCTCTGCAACTCCAAATGTGAAAGACAGTGCCACCTAATGGGGAGCCAAGGGAGTAGACAAGGATAGAAAGAGAATTACCTTGGAAATTAGAAGACTCTTCTCTCTCTCTCTCCCTCCCTCCCCTTCTCTCTCTCCCTTCCTTCTTTCCTTCCTTCTCTCTCTCTTGCCTCCTCTCTTTCTTTTCTCTCTCTCTCTGTCTCCTCAGGTCTTCAACATTTTGAAATCTTGGACAAATCACTTTTATAAATATTTCTAAGCTTGATAGCCCTCGTTCTACAAAATAATGTTTTTTAATTATATCTTTCTTATGTTCTATGATTTGCTTTTATAAAATCTTAGATAATAACCTGGACAATGTCTCTACTCTTGACTTAGTCCAGATAACAGATTTTAACATGACTAAATTGTAAAGTATCCAGTCATCAAAAGCAAAGCAAGTACAATTTTACAGCAACAACTTATCTTTTAAGGACCAAAATACTCCCTTAATCTCTGGGCCGTGGTTTTGCTTTTTTTATCTTTGGCATTTTATAATCCAGCTGTTTATAGTCTTTAGAAAAGTTTCAAAGGAAATATTTATAACTGAGGCATGGCATCAGTATTCAGTATAATCTTGCACCATATATCTCTAGTCTAACACTCCAAAGATGGTTTGTTTTATCATCTTTTAAGAAAAGATGGCCTGGAAATTCCAAAAGCAACATGCTTAGAAGATAAATCTCCAGAAAGTTTGGGGCCCCAGAGGATAGGCCAAAGGCTAATTAACTTAGTTTATGCAACAGATGATTCACATTCCTCTTTTCTGTTTAGTATATTTTCTTATAGAAAAGGAAAAAAAATCCTTAGAGGATGAATCTGCCGTGGTATATTTTCTTATGGAAGAAATTCCATAGCCTAGAAAGACATGTCTTTCAGAAGCCCCATATTTACTGAGAACATGCTTTCTAGCAGTCTTTTGTAGGGGAAAAAAATGCCACTTCCTTCTGGGAATTGAATAAACTACATTCAGTAATTCAGAAAACCATAAAAATATTCAATATTAACATCTGAAAAGCAAACTTCTTCAATGCTGAAATGTATTATGTAGCCATTTAAACCACAATGAAAAGTTACATCAAGATGTTTGAAAGGCTGTGAGACCGTTCCAATAGCTTAATTTGTTCACTTGTTCAGCAAATATACCAAGATCCCATTATGGGTCAGTTCCATTCTAGACCTTTGGGAGGAAGGGCTGAGCAAGGCCCTGTCCTTATGGGTCTTACATTCCAGTTGTGGTGACCGTTCTTTTTTGAACTATGTATTTGCTATAGGGCAGATCGGGTTGCTATCAGATTCTTAGAAACTTTCATTAGCTTCTAAAGATGGCCTTCATTATTGTCTTGGGTAGGAAAATAATGGGATTGAAAAAAATCAGAGCAAAGACATCATCATTTGATGGATATACTAGGGGTGAACTTTTCTGAAGTTATTAAAATGGCCAAGTTCCCAAGAAATGTGATGAGAATTAAATTTCACTTCTCCTCTGAGAATGCGGTTGAAAGGAAGCATTATTACTTCCACCATATAAATTATCAAAAATGAAGGGTTGGTATTTTTAAGAAGGAAGGAGTTGGCTAGTCATTACTGGAATTTTGCTTTTTCATAAATAGAGTTTCCATTTGGTTCTATGAAAAAGAGTTCGTAAAGCTTGATCCAGATGAGAGGATTGGGCCAGTTTTCTAAATTCCTTTTCATGTAAAAGGTGCAAAACTATTGCTCACAACTTAAAAAAAAAAAACTAGTCATAGGAAACATCAAGTTCATTAGCTTGGTATTATATACTGTATTATGATACAGTTATGTTTTTATTAATTAATTTATTTTTTGTTTTTAGATGAGAATATTTTCTACATATGCTCTCTTTTTTTCTAACAGCCCAAAGTGTACATCATTATTACAGCTAGGTTTACTGACTCTTATATATTAGCACGTAGTTATAGTTAAGAGAGTGATAATGATTTCTTTTGAGAAACCATATTTAACTAAGAGAGTAAGTTCCTATGAGTGATGGGCTCAGCCAAGTCACTTTTAATCTTTATTGGTTCACAGATGCGTATTTAAATATACTGTTTTAATTGTTGTTTCTAAGACAGAACATGCATTTCTTAAAAGGGAGAGAAGTCAACTTTCCTTTAAAGAAAATTAACTCCATTCAAGCCTTCGGCTACTGTTTAAGTCTTGCTTACTTTATGGTGTTGGCAAGCTACTGAAAGCCTTGTCATCTTCTCTAGAAATACCAATCACTGAGATTTTATTGTAAGTACAAGGCACCTGGCTCATAGGAGCAAGTCCATACCTGCTTTGATTATACGATGATTATGTTAAGTAAAAGATGAAGAAGAGTAGAAAGGAAGCCAGGAAGGAGAGATGGGCGACTTCCATCCTTCCGTGCCATAGGATATATATTTATTCTTTGTTTTATGTCCTCTACTGATCTGAGCATGAAGCTCAAATTGTTACCAGAAAGAAAAAAAATGCAATGGTCTTGGGGATGGCCATCAGGGGTGCTGAGCTGTATCATATACTGTCTTCAGATCTATCCTTGCCAGACACTCTTTAATGCGCAGACAGGAGCCACAGTGTTGAAGGCTGATACTTCTTTGTCCTCTTATTATCTGAATGGCATTTAGTGTAGACAAAGTTTTTTAAAATTAAAATGTGCGACGATTTTGTTTATTTTAAAAATAGTTTTGGCAAAGATAAAAACATCAAAAATGTTAACTTTTCTTTCAGAGCTAAGAAGTAAGAACTCTGAAATTAAAATTAAGTAATGACTTTGTGGGAAAATTTGAGGACTTCTGGGGTATAACAGACTGCTTTAGTTTCTAACTCTAATTTATCAGAGTAGTATTGAAATGGGATTTTCTATAGGGAGGGTTTGAGAAATTAAACATAAATTCTCCATAATATTGGCCAAATTGTTTTGTTGAACTTATTGCAATGTAGCTTGTAATTGAAGCCAGAATTTTTTTTTTGCAGTTTTTGGTCAAGGCTGGGTTTGAACCCCCCACCTCTGGCATATGGGGCCAGTACCCTACTCCTTTGAGCCAGGGGCACCACCCAAAAGCCAGAATTTTATGAGGCGTTATCTTCTTTCTTTATCTGTCCTCCTAAGACATTAAAAAATTTACTCATAGTATTTACAAAAATAAAAATATTAAAAATGAATATAGGATTAGCAAATTCAGAAATCTATGGGCTACTTTGAAATAGTAAACCCACATTATAACTCATTCTTATTTAATCTTTTTAAAATGTCCCAATATTGATGTTTGTTGGATGCTATGTTTTATGTTCTTGGTATCTTGAAGGAAGACAGTTTCCCTTACTCTTTGGCTCAGCCACTCATCTTTGGATCAAGTGTCACCAGGTAGCATAATTTGGTAATGACTTTCATCTCCCCCCTGAAATGTAAATCAACCCTGATAAGATGAGTAAGCATTAGGTATTGTCTTTTTACTATTTCTCCAAAACTGAAGTAATAATTATTGATGTATTTATTTGTAATTATTGAAAATTTCAAAAGAATTGAATTAAGTTCAATTCTTTTCCACTATGAAATAACAATTATTTCATAGTGGAAAAACTTAGGTCATGCAGTTAAATACCACTGGATTCAAATTCGGCTTTGCCAGTTACTAGCGGTAACTTTGCAACTTTCAAAACCTTGTTTACTCACTTGAGAAATGTGAATATATCTTCTTTGACTGGGTAACAACAGAAAATACAGGGGAAAATGTTTATCATAGTAACTGTTATGGTCCATTTTCCATTTCAGATCAAGTTGACTAACAATAGAAGGCCATCTCTGACATTTAATTTTAGTTCCAACTTGAAATTGAGAGTTTCTATTAAGTACATGGCTTTCCAAGCTGGATAAAAAATAAGACCATCTCTTTCCTTCCCTTTAGAAAGAGTTACACCATTTTGAAATGTAAAGACACAAGAAACAAAAAATTATACAATTATCAAGCGATTCAGTGCTCTCCAAAAGAATATTCCTTTTAAGAAGATTGATTCGATTGAGTTGAGGACTATGAAGCATTTGGCTACTTTGTAATGACAAACAATTTACAACCCACATGCTTAGCCTTCTAGAAACGGTGCCAGAAGATGCACCATATTTAATTTTGCCATGTAACAATATTGCAAGTAACCACAGGCTCCTAAGTTGTACCTTATAATGCAAAGAATATTTTAATTTTAAAAAATCAGGAAAAAAGTACAATCAGTTAACTTGCACAAAGTTAGTTTCCTCTTCTTTAATTGTGATGTTTGAATCAGTGAAAATTATACCAGTGGTTATCATTTGGACATATTATATCACGGCCTGTTGCTTGGATGGGGAAACTGATTTTCCAGAGGTTAGTCTTATACATGTGGTAAATGAACGTTTAGACTTCTCCCATGAAATCAACCCAGAAAACTAAACCAGCACTGTTTTGTAGAAGGGAAGACAGAATTCTAGACACCCAGTTGTCTTCCAGTTAACCTCTGTCTCTGCAGCAGAGATGCAGAGAATGGAGTGCCCCTCATTCAGTTTCAGATGCATCAAAGATTGTTTCCAAAACTTGGCACAGGAACGAGACTATGCACAGAACAGGCCTGGTGGGCCACTGTATATTGGCTTTAGGTAGGAGTGGAGTATGGCTGACTCTTGGTTCTTGATTTTTGAATAAAGCAAGAGTAATGTGCAGATGTGACCCAGATAATCAAAACTCCTACCTCAACGGGTTAAAGATAGGGAGGAGGAACAAAGGAGTCAGAAAAGGCCAAGGGCAGCATCTGTCTCTGTGACCTGACTGAGAACTGACACATCCCTGGTTTCCTTCTCTGCCCCAGGAGAGTGTTAGAGGCAGCTGTGTGGGATCAAGGCTTTCTGTTAGACTGCAGCTGGGATGCATTCTCCTTGGAAGGACACCCCTGGCTCCAGGGGAAAACGGTGGGAGCGCATTAGCTGGAATACTGTATCAATTCCCTGGATAAAAGAGGAAAATCATCACACTCTAATCTTAAGTTTTCTCCTTCAAAAAGAGCAGCAGACGTCTATAAATTTCCTTGAAAATAAGGATCACAAAAGTTAACCAGTTTGCAATCCTTTCTTAATAAAAGAAGAAAGCCCTCTAGCAACCACACAATCTTCAAAACTCAGTTACCCTTGACTTAGTCGGAAGACTGGTTTGAAATGACTTCTGCAGCCTGTGTATTTCTGTACTTTTATATAATCTACATTTGCCTTGATTATTCTAGAATGATAAATGATATACACATACATATATAATTCAATATACTTCAATATGGTTCAATATCTTTAACCACCCATCTATACATCTTCCTCTCTCCCCACCAGAGGGGAGGGGTGGTTATAATTTATCTTTGTACATTTTCTGCCCAGTCAAGTGCCTTATACTTGGCAGACTTTTAAACATCAATAAATGCTTGATGAGTGAATAAATAAACGTAGGCATAGCTTTGTCCTTGGATGACTATTTGACAATATTTTTGACTTCACCAAGCTAGAACAAGAGAGAACATAGCTGACAAGGAAATAGAGGTCATGGAGTTGTGGTCTAGCTTCTTCTTCCTTGTTCTTCTTCCCTTGAGGATACCCATGAAACCAGGAAGCTCAAACATCCCTTTGAGTTTGTCTGGAAAGAGAATGAAATTAAAAGGATGAATCTTCTATTTCAGAAGCTTGCCTAACTGATACCACAACCAAATTGCCACTGTTAAGAGAGAGAGAGGGAAATATGTCTGCCTTGAGCAAAAAGGATTTTTAGCAAGGCTGGGCCTCCTAAATATTACGTTGGTCATTTGCCCAAAACTGAAATGTATCACTATTATCCTAATTATGAAGTTGAAGACCGAATTATATATTAAAAAAATTGTTGGAAATCAGTAACAATAAATCTTGGAGTTTGGACTCTTGCCACATGGCAGGAAAAAAATCATGATGTTTTAGGATGACTTGGCCTTCATTCGGCCTGATGTTTACCAGATTGATGACATTTGCAAACAGAACAATGCTCTTCATCCAAGACATTGAGACAACCAAAAGGAGAAGAAGGAAAAGAGGTGTATTTTCTACTAGCTTTTGTTTAAAAATGATTTTATGGTAAAGTCTTAGGTAAAGTCTTATTTACTTTACTAACTATATTTTAAAGAAGATAGAGCTGCTTCACTTTATCTTCTTTCAATGGTAGATTTAATGGAAATCTATATTAAAGAATGCTCATTGAAAAACAAATTTAGGAAGCTACTTGGGAGGCTGAGGCAAGAGACCCTCTGAAGCCCAAGAGTTAGAGGTTGCTGTGAGCTGTGACACCACAGCACTCTACCCAGGATGACATAGTGACACTCTGCATCTCAAAAAAAAAAAAAAAAGAAAGAAAGAAAAAGAAATTTAGGAGACTACTTTGTTCCTGTTACCACTGCTGAATAGATATTATCCCCCAAACATGGTAGCTAAAAAAATTGGTTTTATTTTGATCATTTATGAATTCATTAATTCATGAATTAATGATTCTTCTGTTTTATTCAGAAAAAGAACATTCCCCTCTTTAAGTACAAGAAATGTGAGAAGGGCTCAGGAGGGCTGTTCTCATTGGAGGTCTGTCATGCATTTGCAGTCAAATGTTAGGGGCCAGCACAGACAGGGGAAGGTCAGCCTGGGCCAGACACTCGAGACAGTTCAATCTCATTACTGACAGGTGGTGTTGCTGTTGCCTGCGAGCTCAGCTGTTCTGTCATCTGGAGGCCTCAGGTGGCCTCTTGCATAGTGGGCTCATGCAGACATATTTTGTCTATGGCCCTTGGCTATCCTAAAGCAAACATCTCAGAAGAACTGGGGAGCAGCTGTGCAGCCTTTTCTGACCCAGCTTCAAATGCCATAGTGTTTCACTTCCACTATAGCCTACTGGTTCCTGGAGATAGCATAAGGCCATCCCAAATTAACAGGGAAGGGAGGAGAATCAGATTTCACCTCTTAATGGGACTGGAATAAGTTCCTATTATAGAAGAGCATGTAGAATCAAAAATTTAATTATTGCTATTTTTAGAAAATATAATTATCTACATGTATAGGTTTATATACCTTTCAATGATATGTGTAAGTATAATTTTATAGATTTAGATACACCTTTCTAATATATAGAAGCAAAAATTATGTAATACATGAAGAATGTCTACAGATATTACATGCCTCCCATGAATGTCACTATTTAACAATTAAAAACTACTGGAAAGGGGAGGCGCCTATGGCTCAAGGAGTAGGGTGCCAGCCCCATATACCAGAGGTGGCAGTTTCAAACCCAGCCCCAGCCAAAAACTGCAAAAAAAAAAAAAAAACCCCAAAAAACTACTCGAGAGGTTAAATACATTGTATTTAAATTAGTTTACAAGTTAATTTCATGGCTACTTAAGTATTCAACTTGAGATTATGAGAAAGGCGTTAAGTCGTATCCTCATGATATAGTTACTATTACAGAACATCGTTTGAAGCAATTTTGCTTGGCCAATTGATACCTCATTTAAAATGCTTAGTATCTTATTTTGTAAACAATTTTATGAATAACCGTAAACTTCATCAGTATCAATAGGAATTATTTAGTTAAAAATTATACATCATTAATACAAATACAAGATGAAAGGCAGGGTTTGTTTATTTAAAAGTTAAAAAAATTAAGGTAGAATAGCTTTTTCCAAAGAATACTACTTAATTTATACTCCTAACATTAATCTTAGTTCAAATAAATAATTTTTAATTATCCAAAATAATCCTTAGCTCTATTGTATTTGTTCCTCAATTTACCTAAGGGTCAGTATTTGCAGATGAGGAGATAGAGACCAAGAGATGCCAACTGATACGTTCCAGCCATCTCTAGTTAGTGCCTTGATTTTAACCCAGGTAATCTGACTTCTAAAGATGTATAAACAAAGGCTGGTATTTTATAGAAGTGCAAAAGTGTGTAGCATTAGCCACCATTAAAACAGGATTAAATTGACCAGGAACAGTTTTTGAGGGGTCTAATTACTTGTTAGGGAACATGTGTTTACTAAACTGAAGACTTCCTGTCCAAAGGCAGAAAAGAGCTTGGTAGACAAGCTACCCAAAGACCCCAGACTTCATGAGAACAGTGAGAAATGCAGCAAGACCAGGAAGAGTCTGGCAAAAAAAAAAAAAAAAAGCAACCTGGTATTAAGACCTTTAGATGAGAAATCTGTATTTGACATACTTGCAAAACAAATTTCAACCTCTAAGATAACTTGCATTCTAATTGTACAGGGAAAAAACACATAAAGACTGAAAATCATTAAGATAATTGGAGCTGCGCTTTCTTTTTTTGCCTATTGATAATTGTGGGCAGTAGTAATTAAGCCCCTGCTATACACTGTGGTAGAAGATTATTTTATAGTATAGTTTATTGAATTTTCAGAAAAGTTCTGTAAAAGATGTAGGGAAACTGAGGCACAGAGCACTTAAACAACACGTCTGAAGATCTTAGCAATCAAGAAGAGGAACCAGAATTGAAATTCAAACAATGGTCTCATTATGGAATCTTATTTATTTATTTATTTATTTATGGTTGGGGATTCATTGAGGGTACACAGAAGTAGGTGACATTGATTGCTTTTGTTAGTTAAAGACCCTCTTATATCTGTGTCCCACTCCCAAAGGTGAACTCTATCCCTTGACCCCCCCACGCCCTCCCTTCTTTCCTTTCTCAGCTCTCCCCATCCCACCCCCCACTATGTACTAGGACCTTAATCGTCCTCATATCAGAATTGAGTACATAGGATTCTTATTTCTCCATTCTTGTGATGCCTTACTAAGAATAATGTGCTCCACATCCATCCAGGTTAATATAAAGGATGTTCAGTCTCTGTCTTCACATGGTATACGACTATCACAGTTTCTTAGTCCATTCTTGACTTGGTGGGTATTTAGGCTGTTTCCACATTTTGGCGATTATAAATTGAGCTGCGATAAATAGTGAGACCCTTGAGTCTCCACCACAGAGTTTCATCCAGTATCAACTAATGCTGTTATTTCTATGTAACCCCACCCAGTTCCCCCTTTCATATTATTATGAAGTAAATTCTAGTTATCATAATAATTCATCTAATAATATATATATATATATATATATATATATAAGCATATCTCTATGAAAACTAAAACTCCTAAATAAAAATAATCATAACAACTAGGTCACATCCAAAAATAACAATAATTTTATTTTATTTTATTTTTTGAGACAGAGACTCAAGCTATTGCCCTGGGTAGAGTGCTGTAGCATCACAGCTCACAACAACCTCAAACTCTTGGGCTGAAGTGATTCTCTTGCCTCAGCCTCTGAAGTAGTTGGGACTACAGGCACCTGCCACAATGTCTGGCTATGTTGTTGTTGCAGTTGTCATTGTTGTTTTAGCTGGCCTGGGCTGGGTTCAAACCCACCAGCCTCAGTGTATGTGGTTGGTCCCGTAACCACTGAGCTATGGGAGCCAGCACAGTAATTTTTTAACACTGAAAAGTGAGAGGGATTTTCAGGTGCTTATAGTGGAAATGACATATTTGATAGTATCATCCATTTATAAAATGTTACTGCCTAAAAGAGACTGAAAAAGAAAATCATGATATAGCCAGTTGTATCGTAATCCTACTGAGGAAAAACAAGAACCACCACGATGGCAGGATGTAGAGAGATGGTTACAACAACAGATGGCAGAGAAGATCTCAAAGCAATGCTCAGGAACTTTCCACCATGGGTCAGCCAGGCAGAACGACTTTAAAATTAATTGACCAGAAAGTCACCTTCTATGAGCAGAACATCCAGAGCAAAGCTCCAAAGAAAAACAGTCATTTGACTTGCTGACCAGAAATTACAGAAAAAATAACCCCTAAGATAGAGAAGAGGATAGCTAGCACAAACTTGTAAGTGGTTAGTAAGAAGAGTTTGGAGACAGGAGAGCTGGGTTATCTGGGAAGGTCAGGATAAGTATCCTACAGGAGGTGGAATAAGGGGGGGAGTGTTAAAGGATTGATGAAATGGAAGTAGAAGGAAATGAATGAGTTTACCAAAAAATATGCATTGTATGAACAAAAGGGAGTAAGTAGGAATTAGCATGGTCTGTTCAAGGGACAGGTGTCAATTAGTATTTTCTTCTTAAATATGCACAATGATCATGCACAGAAGTGGCACACCACACAGTTCTGAGGAAGAACTTAAGACCATTTGACTCGGGATCTGTTTTAACCCTGAGGCACATTGGATGAGCTATTTATCTTCTTTACCTGTGACCAGAGGGGATTAGACTAGAAGTTCTCCTTTAGAAGTTCCCTCATTTCTGAGACATTTCTGAGAGCTTTTTGGAATGCTGACCAAAATTAATTTCTTATTAAGGTCAAAACCTCACCTAACACACTAACAACAACCTTTCATCTGCTATTATAATAGTCAATTTTAAAAGAAGGAATATTTAATAGTAGTAAGTGGAGGCAGGAACTAGTCTCAGAAGTATGTGTGTGTGTGTATGTATAAAGAGAGGCAGAGAGAAAGATTATATTAAACTAATCAGATTCCTTTATTTATTCTTATTTTGATATAGATGTTAAAAACTTCATCCTAGAGTCTCATGATCCCCGTTGGGGAACACTGATACTTAAGGGTCCTTCCCCTTGTAATATTCTAAAGAAGTCATGATCGGGCTAATTTCCCCATTTTACTCTCCCACGGATTGTCTTTGAGTACAGTATTTCACACTCTTTATACATTATCTATTCCTTAAATGTCTAGCACATTATTGGGCTGATATCAGAATAGTTCTTTTGGGGGATACAGATAGGTATCCCAGATAAAAATATCATTTTGGAGGCCATGAGGGTTGTCCTTAGCCCACATTTTGTCATTCTCTAATAGTTGAGCTCATTCATGTCATTATAAATTTTCTAAAAATCCTCTGAAAATAATGAAATCATATATTGCTCTACCTATCTCACTGGCAAGTAAAGGAACACATTTGAAATATTTTGACCAGGCATAGTCGCTTATGTCTGTAATACCAATGCTTTGAGAGGCAGAGATGGGAGGATCACTTGAGGCCGGGAGTTCAAGACCAGCCTGGCAACATATCAAGAACTCATCTCCCCCCGCCCCCCACACACAAAATAGTTGGGCATGGTGGTGTGCACCTGTAATACTAGCCACCCAGGAGGCTTAGGCAGGATTACTTGAGCCTAGGCTTTAGAGGTGACAATGAAGTATGATCATGCCACTGCACTCCAGCCTGCATGACAGAGCAAGATCCTGTGTCTAAATAAATACATCAATAAAATAAATTTCAAAATAAATTATAAAACTACATAAAATATTAATAATAAAATACTCACATGTTAAATCTCCCAAGTAGATATGAATTCACTGATAATTCAGAGCAGGGTGTAGGATTAATCATTAAAATGGCTGGCTATTTAAGAACTGAATTGCAAAAATTACAAAGCTGAAGATGGTGTATTTTATTCTAAAGCCTTAGGAATAAATTGTATATTATTGACCTAAAGCACTTCCCATTGTTAAGAAATATTAGAATGACAACCAAAATTGTCAGCCATCAAGACACATCAACTCTTTCCCTAATAATTTTAATTTTTATCTGCACTTGACATTGACCAACTGTTAAGAAAGTCACAAGAATTTAAGTTCACCAATGCGTAAAAATAATCGTAGGGGTAGTGGTAGTTAAGATTTTACAAAGAAGTCCAAAAAATAATGATAAAATGTAGTAGCTACGTTCCAAATGAAATGAGTCTTTTCTTGGTTAGAAAACATTAATTATCAAAGATTTGGCAGAGATTTACTACTCCTAATTGCATGAAATTAGCAAACTGACATTTCCAAACATGACAGTGATTATAACTGCTTGGTGTCATTAAATTTATCCTCCTACAAGGTAGCTATTCTAGTGTTTTACTGTTCATCCCTGAAAACACTTCATTCTTGTTATTTCCATGGGAACTGTTTCGGTTGTGAGTTAAATATTTCTGTAAGTTCAGAATCACCTGCATTTTAATATTGAAATGTATAAAGAGAGTTGGTCACTGAATTAGGAATAAGACTTTTCTTCCCAGTATCAACTGAGCAGGGATATTGTGAACAAAAAATTATTTGCAAAGAACTCAGAAGTAGGAGATTTCAGATATGTTTTCTGTCATGTTTATGGAGGAAATGAAGATAGTTGAAATATGGCTACCGTGATGGTTTATAAATACAAAAGTTATCTTCCTAACATAGCAGTTATTATATTTTAAATTAATTTTATTTTTAACTGAAAACTATAGATCGAATTATATTTTCTATGAGGACATAGGCGGTATCTGTCTTGTTTGTGCTATATCCCCAGGATCTAATAAATAGATTTTGCCTAGTTTCGTTGAATAAATAAGAAAATCATCTTCAGTACTTCAAATTTCAGATATGATGGAGAGGTTGCTTCTCCCAAAGGGGTTTATATTATGTAATCTTAAAGTATATACATTATTATATTAACTTGATTTAATACAATGTCAAGGTTTTACTTAACTATCCTACAACCATTTGGAATACATTACAATTAATGTAATGCTTATAAGGAAAAAAATAAGTGTCTGAAAAAACTACCATAATGACTTTGTTTTTTGATAAATACCCTAATTGTTGTATCTGGTTGTGTGTTCTTTTTTTATTAACCACATATTCCTTTTACTTTTATGCTAGGTCTGGACAAAGTGCCAAAGGATCTTCCCCCCGACACAACCCTGCTGGACCTGCAAAACAACAAAATAACTGAAATCAAAGATGGTGACTTTAAGAACCTGAAGAACCTTCATGTAAGGTTAATCACAATAAGATATATCTCAAAGTAGTTTTCAAAATAAAACCTAGGTAAAGCCAAAAGTACTGTATGGCAATAACTAAACACAGAAGTTTTCAACTTCTCTTTCTACTGGTAGTGGATAGGAAAAATACATTCATTCACTGCAGAAAGTTGACTCAGTTTTCCTACATACACCTCACATATATTTGCTTCATAAATAATTCTTTATATCTTAATCCTCTATCACATTTTCATGAATAACAATTATTTTCCCAATTAGATCATACTTTACTAGCGGAAAAAAAAAATGAATTATTTAGTATTATTTTATTTCTTTATTTTTTTCATTCATTTTCTAAGAAAAGGTAAATGACCTTTCAGAGCCTTAAAGATTGGTATTAAGAGAAAAGGGGATAATTATCCATATTCTATTCAGAAAATATGATTCTACCTTCATATTTCATATATATATATGTATTTCTTGCTTTGTATTTAGAATTATGCATGATGCACCTTCATTGTGTTTTTATTTTGATTTTCACTCACCTATTATAATGTTGAGTCAGTCAGGCAGTATTTCATCAAGAATGGAATACTATGCAGCCATTAAGAAAGATGGAGACTTTACCTCCTTCATGTTTAGATGGATGGAGCTGGAAAATATTCTTCTTAGCAAAGCATCCCAAGAATGGAAGAAACAATATCCAATGTACTCAGTCCTACTATGAAACTAATTTATAGTTTTCATAGGAAAGCTATAACTCAATTTTGGCCCAGAAATATGGGGAGAGGGGAGAGGGAGGGGAGGGGAGGGGAGAGGGTGGGTGGAGGGAGGGTGATTGGTGGGATCACACCTATGGTTCATCCTATAAGGGTACATGTGAATCTCTCTAAATGTAGAATATAGATGTCTTAACACAATAACTAAGAAAAAGACATGAAGGCTACATTAACCAGTTGGATGAAAGTATTTCAAATTGTATACAGAGACAGTACACTGTACCCCATGATAGGATTAATGTACACTGCTATGATTTAATAAAAAAAAAAAAGAAAGAAAGAAAGAAAGAGATGGCTCTGTCAAGGGTTTCCTACTTGGGTCTCCGATGGCTGCACTTAGTAGAGAGGAACAGAAGATGAGGACATTTGGTTAATGCAGTGCCCACAGGTCAGCTTCCTGGGATACAAAGAAGGGCAGGAAAGGGCAAGACTGAATACAGCAGTAGTTGGGAGAAGGTATTCTACGCACAAAGAGTGAGCAACTCAATCCAATAGTGCTAAGCCTTGCCAATGCAAGAGCAAACTCATGGTCTGTTCATGTAGTGCACCGGGGTCACTATAAAACGTGTTATCTAGCACAAATTTCTATCTGTGCAATGAGCGTGATGTGCCCTCCTTTAAAAATATCAGTGCACATTTAGCATAAAGAAGCCAGACTTCAATGTTCAAAATATATGCCATGAAAATCTTACTGTGTATTGCATTCCGGTAGGCCATTCTTGAAGTGTTGAATCTGATCCTTTGTGTGAACTTTAAGAAGGGCATTAAACAGCAAGTAGGGAAAGATGATTATGGGGATAAAGAATCTGGAAATCTTGTCTTAGAGGCACAGCTGATGGAGATGTGATGTTTAGGCTGAATATAGAAGGTCACTAGAGACGTATTTGAAGGGCCATGTTGGAGAGGAATAGTATTTACTTGTTTCGGCTACAAGACAGTAGAACTGTCCTAGTGAGTAGATGTTTGAGGGAGGCAGGTTTTTGTTCAACATCAGGAATGAAATTTAAAGAATTGGAATTTTCAGAAAATGAGGATTGTAGCCAACTGATGTGTTACATACCTGTGGAGGTAAGAATTCACAACGGTGGACAAATATGATCTAATAAAAAAAAAGAATTCACAACTGTGGAGATAAGAATTCACAACTTCTTGTAATAAAAATGATTATGATGTTCTTTTTTTTTTTCCAGTTTGGCTGGGGCCGGGTTTGAACCCACCACCTCCGGTATATGGGGCTGGCACCCTACTCACTGAGCCACAGGTGCCGCCCAATGATTATTATGTTCTTAAGGATGAGAGTATAAAATTAGTAAACTCTCATTTCATAACCATTTATTTCTTTTTGTTATTACAGAAAATAATTGAGGTGGACATATAGTAATAATAAGTAATACATAGCAAAATATAAATATAAAATAAATGATCTGGCTGCAATACATTAGAATAATAAATATATAAGGGAAAATTATAAAATAGAATAAACTTGTCATAACATATTATATAGCTAATATAATAAAGATAAGCTTCAGATACAAAAGATCTTACAACCAAGATGAGAAAAGAAATAAACATTTATCCATTGAGAGAAAATATGCCAGATTTTTTAAAGGAAGCAAAGATTTCTTTTCCCTAGATTTTACAGTTTAAAAAAATTGCACATGGTATTATGTATGCCATGATCAATACATATGACACATCACTTTATGGGTGTGTCCAAAAATATAAGCACAAAAATAGGATAAAAGTTGTAAATGTCAAGGGCACAATGCAAAAAAAAAAAAAAGTCAGACATCATCATATATCAGATTCCTTGTTAGGGATTTTGAGGAAATACGTGACAAAAGAATTTTAGAAGATTATCTGAAGTTTGAAAGTCAGGGAGAAGAAAAGAAGGCCACCAGTAAAAGCGGTAAACAAAGGCAGAAAAAAAATAAGCAACAGACAAGTAAAAATACAAGTTGCTTACAATAAAAGATAAGAGACTCCAGAACCCTGGAGGATACAGCAGGGACCCGTGGTCCTGATGTTGGACCTGAGGGGTCTGTTTGCACTGGTAGGGTACCAGCTGGCAGCCCTACCCACCATCTCCCTGCTTTCATCTTAATTTTTTCACTACAAGCGAGTTAATGAGGAAACCAGTAATGTTTGTCACTGGACCATTTAAACTGTCGCCGGAATAAGTTTAGTGATGAAATCATAAAAAGTTAACATTAGTTTCAGCTAACTGAAATATTCAAAAAAGCTTTTTTTTTTTTTTTTTTGCATAAGTTTATCCTAGAGCTACTTTGGTTAAGGGGGGGGAAATGCTTTTGTGACAATCTCAACTTCCTGCATGTTTAAGTATAATCTGAATAAGCTCTTAAAACTTTTAATATCCTGGGCGGTGCCTGTGGCTCAGTAAGTAGGAGGCAGGTCTCATACACCGAGGGTGGTGGGTCAAGGTGGTGGGTTCAAACCCGGCCCCGGCCAAACTGCAACAAAAAATAGCTGGGTGGTTGTAGCTGGTGCCTGTAGTCCCAGCTACTTGGGAGGCTGAGGCATGAGAATAGCTTAAGCCCAGGAGTTGGAGGTTGCTGTGAGCTGTGATTCCACAGCACTCTACCAAGGGCAATAAAGTGAAACTCTGTCTCTAAAAAAAAAACCCTTCCCCCTCCATTAAAAAAAAAACAAACAAAAACTTTTTATGTCCTTACATAAGAGAAATTGAGTTCCTTGATGCTCTCATTAAATCTGGCGTGTAATAATGTGTTCTTTACTTTCCCAAGTTTCTTCCTCAGTATGGTTTCAGGAAACTACCTTTTGGCAATCCCTTTCTTCCTACTTCAAAGTACACGTTGGAAGAAGAGAGACGTTTATTAGAGCTTTCACCCCTTCAAAGGATTTGAAACAGCTACTTGTCTCTTACTCTTTAATCCAGGATCACGTCTATCCTTGTTATTATGAAAATAAACATCTTGATTTCACCTAGGAAAACCACAGTTGAACGGGAAGGAAGGAAAGAAATGAAAATTTAGCAAGCATTAAAATAGCAGGGATTTAACAGAAATATATTTCCTTTTTTTCCCAGTAATGTTATTCATTTACAACTCCGTGGCTCACGAATGGCACATGGTGCATGGGGGCAGTGTTATACACGTAGGGAAACTACACAGTTGCTCTATAAGATAGTGGAAAATGAGGAGTGAGTACTGAATGCCAACCTTCCATATTGAAGCTTAATCAATCTAGTAAGGAAGGGTTTATTTTTAATTAAAAATCCACAAAAATTGTCACAGACTGAATAATAGCAAAATACTTGTCTGTCAGTTACTCTATACAAGACACAGAACAGTTAAGTTACTTGCACATAGAAACACACCAAATAAGTCAGGGCTTGGATTCTGAACTCAGGAGAACTCCGGCTTGACCAAGTACACTAGTAATTATTTGTCTACGATGATGATGGTAACCCAAAAAAGTCCAAGAACAGTACTTGCTTGGTACAGTGCAAGTTCCACATGGGGAGAAAAACTTACATGGTCATAAAAGAGAGGTTGCAGCCAGGCATTGTGGCTCAAGCCTGCAATCCTAGCACTCTGGGAGGCAGGAGCAACGGATTGTTTGAGCTCAGGAGTCCAGACCAGCCTGAGCAAGAATGAGACCCTGTCTCCACTAAAAATAGGAGAACTATCTGGGCACTGTGGTGGGCACCTGTAGTCAAGAGGATGGATTGAGCCCAGGAGATTGAGGCTTCTGTGAGCAACGATGCTGTGGTGCTCTATCCAGGGTGACAGAGGATGAGTCTGTTTCAAAAAAAAAAGAAAAAATAGTTTCAACATTTAACACAAAACAGACTTTTCAGATAATGTTTAATACATTTAATTATTTTTAGCTTTTAAGATACTTTTCCATGGAGGGCAGTTGAGTATCTCTTTACACTTTTCATTAAGCATCTGCGATTTTCAGTATATCACAATGAAAGCACTCTCCACACTTCTGACTCTGGCTTTCCCCTGACTTCTTGTTTGTTGATGTTAATTGACTTTAACCCCCATAAGATTATTGAACTTTCAGTAATAACCATTAGAATTCCCTTGGATTTTGTATTAACCAGTGCCTCTTTTAGGATTAGTTAAAAGATTATGTTATCTAACAAGATGCTTTAGTTTGTCAATGTGGACTATGCGATGATGTACACAAATTAATTAACCAGGTGGTACCTTTTGAAAACATTCTTGCATTTCTGAGACTGAAGATTTGCATTGTCTGATGATTCCAGTTTCCTTTTAGTCCCTCTGAATTCTCATATGTGCCAAAAAGTAAACTACAATTGAAAATGCCACTTTCTTAGACTTTGATATAATTATTTTAAGTTCCTTAAGATTAATTAATTGGGTGACTTAAAATAATAAAAATGGTGTGGTTCTGGGAGACATAGAAGTAATGGGAATAGAATAAAGTAGTAGAAAAATAGCTACAGGCATGACAATAATGCATTAGAAGTAATTTCCTATATTAGGAGAACTCCGAAACAAAAATCAAATAATCATCAAAAATATTAAAATACTTGTCATATAAAATCTTCATGTGTAAAAAAGACATGAAGAAAATAAAAGAAAAATACACTAAGCTTCTTTGTGCCATGTGGACAACACCTTTATCCTCTATAGTAATTATTAAACTATACTAAAAGTCAATGAAATGAGAAGTATTTGTGATCAGGCAATCTCCTCCCTCCAAAAACTATAATACATAGTAGGAAAACAAAAGAAAATGTTCTTAACCTTTCAAGTGTCCAAGAACTACCAAAAAAAAAAAAAGCATAATCCACAACAGAATACATTATTTGGGCAATACTTTTAAAAAAGACGAAATCTAGTTTTGCAAGGCTCTAGCAAAATTTCGTTCCCTTGGATTGCTAGTGATAGCACAAACGGGTATCACTCTTTTGTGGTGGAATCTGTGATACTAGTTATAAAGATGGACTTTCAAGTTGAAGAGCTGGCCGAGGGGTGGATGTTTGTGTCACTGATTGTTTTTAGGTATCTTAGGTCATTTGAGTAATCAGTCTTTATCAATATTTGTCTTTTGCAAATTATATATGTGTACACATGCACACTCATACACAAGTACCTGTGTATGTATGTGTATAGGCAGAGGGTGACATGAAGTATACATATTTTAAGAAAGGAAAAAGCTTTTAAAATTGTAATCAACTCATAACAAAAGATGAAAACAAGTTACATTGAGCACCTCTCTAATTGCTGAAGTCAAACGTGACTCGAGTATTATAAATTTAATTCTGAATTTTCCTTTCTTAAACGTTTATACATTTTTGACGGTCTCCATGTATTCGTGTATCTTATGTATCTCATCAGCTGCCCCTCTTCATTACTCCTGGAGGTCAGGTCCTCGTGTTATATATTTCTTAAGTAAAGGAATCACATTTGCTTATTTTTTCCCCCGATTTCTTGCAATTTTCCAGATGTCTCTGCAGGTCCCATAAATGGAATGAATGACGATGCACCTGTTTTTTATGTAAGAGGAAAGATGTAAATTTAAGGAGATGTTTTTTTCTTCACTATCTATAGGCCTTGATTCTCGTCAACAACAAAATTAGCAAAATTAGCCCCGGAGCATTTACACCTTTGGTAAAGTTAGAACGACTTTACGTGTCCAAGAACCACCTGAAGGAATTGCCGGAAAAAATGCCCAAAACTCTTCAGGAGCTTCGCGCCCATGAGAACGAGATCACCAAAGTGCGAAGAGCTGTGTTCAATGGACTGAACCAGATGATTGTCATAGGTACAGATATTTTTCTTAACTTTAAAGTCAGGCATCGAGGAGTCAAGATTCATCTTAAGAGATCTGAAGTAAGCTGTAAGCTCAGGAAGGTAAATTAGCTGAAGCCTACGTGCTTATGCTTGTATGAATTACAGCACCAGGGACGGGAGAAATGGGACTTGGAATCTGTATCTTTTGATGGTTTATATTCCTTGTCCTTGTGGATCTGAGAATATGGAGAAAGCTCTAGTGCTGAAGTCTCCCTACCCCATGCTAAATATGCACAATGGATTTCAGTAGAGCTCAATGAAAAATTTTCAAGTTATTTTTCTTTTGTGGGGATTTGTTGTGTTTTGAACATCCACAAGTCACTTGCTTTAATAAAATGTGTTATAATGTTTTGCTTACTGTATGGTAAAACATTGTAATTTTATAATTAGCTTACAAAATACTAGATATAAATTCTTCAAGATATTTTTAAGTATCTTGGGAAAGTAACAAATAACATAGAGTGTGATTTGTAAAGGCTTGGATTAGCTGATCTCTGGACAGACGTGTGTAAACACCTTAATTCATTTTATTGTTATTATGTTTGCTACTATTGTTATACTATGAATCCATGTTGGTTTTTTATTGTTTGTTTGGGTTTTGTTTCTTTTAATAAAGGAAATCTTTACTCCATTTGGCTATTCTTCTGAGGAACATGGCCTTTAACCTCCCTGTTTCTTTTTTTTTTTCAAGTAGGTGGTTATTGACCCAAATTTCTTTCTAGATTCTTCAATGAAACAGATACTACTCTGTTGGGTAATATCCTAAAATTGCCTCTAACAGCCTTGTACTTTTTGCATTTGTAGAACTGGGCACCAACCCTCTGAAGAGCTCAGGCATTGAAAACGGAGCCTTTCAGGGAATGAAGAAGCTCTCCTACATCCGCATTGCTGACACGAACATAACCACCATCCCTCAAGGTAACAGAAAGCTCTCCAACGCATTTGGAAAACTTAAGTTCAAAGACAGTGACATTTTACAACATTGTGGAAATCTGAAGTGGGATCCAAGTGGTCAACCTGACTGCCAGTCAATTTTCTATTCGTGGAAATGTTTCTACCAAGTCCCCCTGTAGAGATGCATAGACTTCTTAAAAATTCCCTTCTAAGATGTAAGATTTTATGTTACACAGGTTGACCATAAAGTTCATGTGCAATTTTAAACTGCATGCTATTTTAAATTGCACTTGAACTTTATGTCCACCATTTTATAATATCACAAAGAATAATAAGCATAGTGATTTACAAAATAATGTGCTTTGGTACTTTGTGAGGAAAAAATGACACATACAAGTATTTCTAAATTGAGCCAATTTTTACTTTGAATTTCCAATCCCTTGGGGAATGTTTTTTCTTTTTAGGATATTAACATCTGAAAGAGGGGATTTAGCACTGTTAATAATGGTGGCTGTGTGTTGTGAAGAGTACAGATATTGGAGACAGTTTGCTGGAGTTCAAATTACCACTAATAGGCTCTTGGCTGCAGGGCCTTGGCTGAGTCATCCATCTGTCCCTCACTGTCTTTGTCTACGAAGTAGAAATAATATTAATATCCCCCTGGCTGGGTCATTTCAAAATCAAATAAATAATTAGAGAAATGTTTAGGATGTCAATGACTTGGGTATTAATGTTACCTTCTGTTAGTCATTAAAAATGTTTTCAACACTCACTATGTGTAGGCAACGTGGCAAACACTGGAGACAGGCCAGTGGGCAGGGCATCCTACGCGTCTTCAGGAGCCACACAAGGCAACAGCAATGACCACTGTTTCTCCCTGTCCTAGGCATAGTCACCCGGGCATGCTCTTTCTCCTCTACCCAGGAGAGGCACATAAGCCAATCTTTGTGAGTCAGAAAAAGCATCAAACCACCAATGACAAATTTGCCTAATTTGCCCATTTTCTCTACACCAGGTTTTTCAGTATCGCAAAAGCCCCTTTGTAAACTTCAGATCATAGTTGAAGTGTGTCCCATTGTCACCTTAGATGTCCTGTTCTTGGACTGAATATGACTGTATGTACCCACAGAAAACATCACTTGTCCTTTTTGGGACAGAAATTTCAGCTCCTGAGACTACATATACTATAGTATGTTTTTTGTTGTTGTTGTTTTTGTTTTTTTTTTTTGAGACAGAGCCTTAAGCTGGGTAGAGTGCTGTGGCATCACAGCTCACAGCAACCTCCAATTCTTGGGCTTAAGCAATTCTCTTGCCTCAGCCTCCCAAGTAGCTGGGATGACAGGCACCTACCACAATGCCTGGCTATTTTTTTTTTGGTTGTAGTTGTCATTGTTGTTTAGCGGGCCCCGGGATGGATTTAAACCTGCCAGCTCTGGTGTCTGTGGCTGGAGCCTTAGGCACTTGAGCTATAGACACCGAGCCCATAGTATGTTTTCTAACCACCCCTTGCCCTCTCCACAATCTTTTCACTACAGAGGTTGCTTTTGATGCCCTGAATAGGAGCATCAAAAGCTCCTCGGATGGAAGGATGGGTGGACAGATAGATAGACAGACAGACAGATAGACAGACAGATAGATACATAGATTATAGAAATTGACTTATAGTTTATAAAAGTGTTTTGTGTTAAGTCTATAATCCATTATATGTAATGAGTGTCTTTTCCATTCCTTATGCAGGAATGAAATATCTCTATCTATAATGAATTAGCACTTGCTGAAATGCTAGCTGAAGTCCTCATCACCCATTCACACTGCCAGTTGACTTACATTAAGCACAGTCTTAGACTTCACCGTCCCTCTTAACGATTCCTCCTGATTCCTCCTAAATATCCTTCAGCGACACTTTTTATCACTTACTAACCCATTTGCCTTTACTTTCTTTCGTTTTCTCCCTGTCCTTGGCACTCTTTTATTATTATTTCTTGCTTGCACTTATTCAATGCCATTTAATACAAAAATTATAGTAACTACAATTTTTTTATCATTTCATGAGTATGTTTTTAGTTCCAGGTCTTGTGCCACGTGCTTTTCATAGATTCTTTTATGTGACTCTCAAAACATCTCTGTAGTAGTACCATCCCTGTTCCGTAATGTGGAAAACGAGGCTTGCACAAGTGATGTAAATCGTGAGCCAGATCTTAGAGCTTGGAAGCCACAGAGTTGGGATTGTGCAGGGCTGATGTGAGAACTCGTGTCCTGAACTGTTTAAATCTGTAGCCATCTTAGGTGTGCCTGTGTCTGCCTGTCTCATACACGATTCTACTCCGTGTAGGCTGGGAACTGAGCCTCAACAACCTCCTAGCGACATTTTCCACCATCACTCGTGGAAGCAGAAAGGCAGTAGAATATAGAGTAGAGATGATAAGATCATACTCTCAGGTTAGACCAACCGGGTGATAGACCCAACTCAATTATTTAGTTGTTTTATGACACTGGGTTAATTAATTTAAATTTCCAAAACTTTTGTTTTGTTATCTGTGGAATAGAGGTATTGGGGACACCTATCTTCTAGGATTATTGTGAGGATTACTACATAACATTAAGGCTTATGATGTACGCACACAGTAATTGACCCCAGGTAAGCTTTGATACATTTTGTCTTAAAAAGAAAAAAAGAAAAGTCTCGTTATGTTCTTTAGCTAAATGCCATAATGGCAAGGGCAAATGACCCTCTTTGTAAGTTTTCCTATCTCTGTCCTATTGTAAATTTTCTTCTAGTTGTAATCTCACTTTTGGGAAACTGATACCCCCAAAGGGAAGATACTTAGAAATTAGGTAAGGGTGATAAACATGATGGTATTTGATGTACTACAGGCACTGTGTTTAAAAAAAATTTTTTTGTGGTGAATAGGGAAGAAAGAATATGTATTAAATTTTCTTTGTTATATATTTATTTGTGGGAATATCTAAAACTGTGTATTTATTAATTATAAGGAGAATCAAGTGACATCCCTTATTCCTGGAATGATTGCCATTTAATAACTTTTATTTGTAAAAATAATGCAATTGTTATTTCATTTCCTCCAGTTAAGAGCATACTATTTTAACTCCTTTGGCCATCTGGGAGCATATTCCCTTTCCTACTTTAGTTAAATAGACTATAACATTATAACTTTGAGTTTCTGCATTTTTACCTACGAAAGAGTATTGAGCATTCATGGTCAATAATTTATACACTGAGAGAACTAAAGGAGATGAGCAAGAAAAAGTGCCCAAATCAATGTAAGGAACATTTCAAACAGAAGCAATGTATAGAAAACACTTTCAAATCAAAGATCAACTAAACTATTACATTAAATAGATAATATTGGCTCAGCGCCTGTGGCTCAAGTGGCTAAGGCACCAGCCACGTACACCTGAGCTGGCGTGTTTGAATCCAGCCTGAGTTTGCCAAACAACAATGATGGCTGCAACCAAAAAGTAGCCAGGTGTTGTGGCAGGTGCCTATAGTCCCAGCTACATGGGAGGCAGAGGCAGGAGACTTGCTTGAGCCCAGGAGTTGGAGGTTGCTGTGAGCTGTGATGCCACGGCACTCTACCCAGGGGGACAGCTTGAGGTTTTGTCTCCAAAAAAAAAAAAAGACAATATTATAGACCTCAGTGGGAGGTAATGAAAATTTCAGGACAAATATACCCTGTCCTTTTCCAATTCTCTATCTTTGTAGACAAATAACCAAGACTTTCTACCAATCACATGTGAGTTCTACACGTAACCAATTTGCCATTTTCTTTGTATTTGTCACTATTCTTTAAAATAGAACAATATGCTATTTTACAAGCTATATGCCATATATTCTCAGACGGCAGAGGAAATGAAAATAAAATACTTAAACCTTTATATTTACATTCCTAAATCTTTGGAAATCACAGCTATCCAAGAAGTACTACCCAGAGGTGTAGTGGATACTTTGGATCTAAGATTATTTCCCCAGCTGCTCCACATGTGGCAGATCACTTGCTTAGTGGCCTCTGCCCTCCTCCTGTATAAAGAAACACTCTGGATTTAAAAGGCATACGTCAATTTTAGCTATTTCTACACAGACGTGTTATAGGGGCATTTGATGGTTTTATAGAAAAGTCAAGTAAGGCTAAGGCCAGCACAACGATTCATCATGCTCATGAGTGAGATAGCTGGTTCAGTTTGTATCGAGGCTTAATTCGAACATAATTCTATTTTAGTCTGCATTGTATAGTTAGTATCTTTTGTCAATGTCAGTGTGAGCCAGCCCATTAATAAAAGTAGAAGAGGATTATGAGATTCAGCGTTTAACTTCAGTCCTCAATTGTCAAGACAGAAAGGTAGTTCATGGTAGAAACTGTGCATGTTTTGATTAAAGTCCATCAGAGAGAAAAGCAGCGAGGGTGTGCACTACTCCCAAATACTCAGCTGTGTGTTCTTATAAAAGAGATGGAGGAAAAGGATGAACATCAAAACTTAGTCTTTGAAATGGTATGCCTTTTAGAAAATTGGTAGCATGTGCCTTTGACTAAGTCTTTCCCCATTCCGTATTTATAACGTTTACCTGCTAATGTCGCATCTTGTATTTCTGTGTGTCAGGTCTTCCTCCTTCCCTCACTGAACTACATCTTGATGGCAACAAAATCAGCAGAGTTGATGCACCCAGCTTAAAAGGGCTGAATAATCTGGCCAAGTAAGAATATTCTTTCATGATTTTTTTTTATTAGAACATTGACTAGGTGCAGTGTGGTCTACATAATAAGAAGTAAAAACACGATGGTTTATTTTTTACTTACTAATATTTTATTGTTGTTGCTGTTTCTAAAAATCTTAAACTTTAGCTTATCTAATTATTTCTTAAGAAAAAAATCTAAGAAATAGTATAGCCACCCTAACCACCAACATCACCTTTTTATTGGAGGAATACTGTACTGTTTTTAGATTAGTTAAAGCCTGCGTACAAGATGATTGATTTCACTTTGTTTATTTACTACGTTCTAACTTATTTGCGTCAAATAGAAGGTTAAGTAAATTTTAACTCAGTGTCCAGAATTTGATGATGTATTAAAATGAAAGCTGCCAAAACATAGAAATATTGGGCTTAGAATATTTATGACAGGGTTCTATATCCCCTATTCTCTAAAGAGTTTAAAATAAAATGTCTCTGGATGTTTAATGTAGCCTAACAAAAGAAAAGTTTTTGTTTTGGTTTGTTTTTTTAAATGAATGATTACTGGTGCCTGTCCTGCTTTCTAGCCTATGTCCATCTTCCCACATTTGTAATTAAGTGATCAGAAGAGGATAGAGTCCGAGCAAGCGTTTTCATTCATCTTCAAGGAGCTCTCTGTTCTTGACCTCTGCATATTGCTGACACAGTATTACTGCAAATTTAATCACTCTCCTCTCTGTATATACATTTCATGGTAGATACATAAGTATAAGTATATCCTTGAATCTTTGAGAAATACCTGTGACCAAACAGATGTGCAATGCAACTTTTCCATTTCCGTTGATATTCCCAGGTGCCTGAGTAGATGGCGGGCACTGCAGAGGAATATGTGGATGGGAGCTGGGAAATATTCCCCTGGTGTCTGAAGTAATACTAAATCCTTCATTCAGCTATTTTCATTCCAGTTTCTAATGTGGAAAACATTTTTCACAATAGCATTATTCAACATCTGCCTTTCTTTGTTGATTGGGTCCTTCCAACTGCAGGAGAATGTGGGCCAGTTCACGTTGTGTTGTTTAATGGGTAGGACTGTCTTCAGGACAGTGATCACAACTGGATTATCATTATCAGTAGTATGAATAGTAGAAGGAATGTGAAAATTATATATGAAATCACTGACATTATGGGTGCTACTTTAGGAGATGTGGAAGATTCTGCACTTTAATAGTGACATGGTATGCTTTATATAAAACAAATATAAAGACCTAATGACGTTTGAAAAGGCCAGTAGAAATTCAGATTTGTCTTTAAATGGATTTTGAATTCTGTTCTTTAAATTAGAACAGATTGCTTCATGGGTCAATAAATTTTCTCAGTTCTTGAATTCATTAAATTCAAGTATTTAATCATTTCTTTTGGGAATCAGTCTCATGTTTTTTTAATACCTAATTGATGTTGGAACATGAGAAGTACTTTGGTGCCAAAAAGCAAAACTGTGAAAGGAAAGAAAAAAATCAGTCCCTCATCTCAAAACATTGTTTTAATTAATTGTTAGGAAGAGGTTAAAAGCAAATAGAGTATTCCCCTACACAGAACTGTAAAGTGGTTTTCAGGCAAAATTCTCGTAATTTTTTATAAAGTATATTTGTAGAACAGTATGTATGTGTGCATACAATCAGCTCCTTTACTAGGTAAAATAGTCTTTGATGGACGTAATCACTGTTTTGGATCATGTGACCTACGAGTATGTCCCTCAACAATGCTTAAAACATGAGAGGTTCTCAAAAACATTTGTTGATTGACTAAATAAAAGTTTAAATGAGTGAACAGTTTCATTGCATAATTTATTGGGAATAGTATATTCTGATAAATACACGGTTACAAAATTGGATATTGGAACTGAAATTTTAGATTGGAGGCATAATTCTTAAATAGAAAAGGAAAGGTAAGAAACAAGAAATGGATGTCCAAGACTGAGGGGAAAACAAAACATTCCGAGCCAAGACACCAGGTTAACAATCAGTAGGTAAGAAAAACCAGCTGTGCTGGTAAAAGCATAAAATCTGTCATCTTTAACCTCCATTATTTCAAATACCATGCCCTTACTTCAAATTGAATTAGGAAACTTTTCTTACCTAAGCCACCATCTAAGTTCCAAAAGAGCTGAAAGATTGGAACTAAGCAAACGCTAGCCGTCCTACAGAAGAGATCCACTTCTCTTCACTGCATTTGAGGGAACTTTATATCTTCTTCCTCTTTCTCTCGTTGGAGACCTTAAGTTCTGTTTCATTATCTTGCTTCCCCATCCCTGTTATTCCCCCTCTGCCTTTTGGGTGGATATCACTCTGCTTTTGTGAGTTCATGCCTAGAATGTCAAACAGACCAGCCATGTCCTCATTATCACGAGGGAGTATAATGGCAGCAGACCTCTTATACGTTACACTTAGAGTTAAAAAAAGTATGAACCAAAATCTTGAGTGAATTAAACTTGAAGGTCACAAATGAACAATGTCAGAGGGGCCAAGATGTAGCTATCTGGGTCAGAAACCAGGAATGTTGGTACCAGGAAAATTCTGAGAGCCACTGTTTGAAGGTCACTGAGGAACTATCAAACTAGTGCAGAATGCTAATTCTGTATTTAGCAGGTAAGCCCACTGATTTTTAGAACACTGGGCCTTTTATTTTCCATGAGTAAATTTACATGATAAATGTATAATTGCTTTATTTGCAAAGTGACCAAAGTGATAATCCAATTTATTTCAGTTCTCTCATGTGAATTTAGTATATTCATTGCACATAGACATCAACTCAATAGCTATTTATTGAGCATGTCAAGCACTGTTAGTGTTGGATTTACTTAAAGACAGTCACTGTTCCAAAGGAGAGGCATGGGAGTACACAGTTTTTAAAACAATCCCTTAAGTATTATAAAAGGTTGATCACAGCTATAGAGAAATTTATAAGAGGCACCTGTCCAGTCATGTTCTGTCATGAAATATCAAAGAAAGAGACTTTGAGCTGCTACTTTAAGAACAAATGGGCATTGTGCAGGCTCAGAGAGGTTGGAGAAAGTGCTCTACGCAGAGGGAACAGTCCTTTTTTGTTGACTTGATTCATGACACAATGTCTATAAGATAGGCATCCACAGTAGTATTTGCTTTCATTTCTGCTTTCTTTGGTAGATTGGGACTGAGTTTCAACAGCATCTCTACTGTCGACAATGGCTCTCTGGCCAACACACCGCATCTGCGGGAGCTTCATTTGGACAACAATAAGCTTACCAAAGTACCTGGTGGGCTGGCGGAGCATAAGTACATCCAGGTAATGCAAATCTATTACTTTTTGTGAGGAGTCTCTAGAGACTAATCTCTCTCTACTGGGAAGGAGGCAGGAAGCTCTGTTTAGAAATGTTCTTTGCAGAGTCAACTATGATTGCTCTAACAAAATTCCAAAAACCAGGTGGCCTAAACTACTCACATTTATTGCTCACAGTTCTGGAGTTTTGAAGTCTGAGATTAGGATAATTACATTCTTGTGAGGGCTTTCTTATACGTTTCAGATTGCCAACTTCTTGCTTCATCTTCATATAGCAGAAAGAGAGCTAGCTAACTCTCTGTGTTCTCAAAGGGCACTAATTCTATTTCTGAGGGTGCCATCCCTGTGATGTAATCATCTCCCAAAGGCCTCATGTCCAGATACCACCACATTCAGATTAGGATTTCAACATATGAATTTTGGGCAATACGAACATTCTGCCCATTGCTCAGATTCATATTTTTAATATTTTATTAAATGGTGCATATACTCATTCTGGTTTTATGGAAAGCATAGGTTTAAATTAATTTTTAAAATTAGTAGCATTGCTATGAACTTACTCTAATGTTTGCTGAAGAAAATGTAATATCTTTTATGATGTACAATAGTTTCAGGTCAGAGACCAGAATAACAAGTAAATACCGTTTGGGCAAAACCTATGATAGATTGATATGGAATAAAATAGCAGTTTTAACTCTTAGCTTCAGCAAACATACCTCAAAAAAGAATATTTGGATAGAATTGTGAGCAAATGAACCTTATATAAATTGTCAAGTTATTGTGCTTAGTAAGGATGAGAAGATAAGGTGTGTTGGTCCAGTGTGGTGATAGTATTTGGCAGTCTATAAACTTATAAATGAGAGGCTGGCTGTTTAGGTTAAATGGCAATACAAATTTCATAATTGTGGGTATAAAATTTCCATTGTTAATTTGAATGAAGGAAAAGAAAATTATATTTAAGTGATTCAGTTTTTGATAAACATGAATTAAATCTAGGATCTTCCACTGAAAAATGTGTGACCTTGAAAAATTTTTAAAGCTCTTTCTTCACCTATTACACAAGCACAATCAGAGTTCCTTCTTCCTAGCATTATGGTTTTTATGACATAGTGTATATGACTCCTCTAGCTCTATGCCTAGCCCACAGTAAAAAGACTGAATAAATGTTACCTCTAATTATTTGTACCATGTACAAATTCAAAGTACAACAACCTTTAATATAATACATAGCATGTAGATTTCTTTTGAAATACAAAATTGTACATACAGGAATAATTAATATTTTCAGTTTTAATATTTTAGGCCTAATATTAATTTTTTGTTTTTTTATAGTAAAAATAATGATTCTTATGAGACATTGAGGTGACATAATGCATATGAATACTATTTTGTTCACTGTTTTGTTTTGTTTTTTCTTTTCTCTGTTTGTTTTAGAAACAGAGTCTCTCTCTGTTTCTGCCCAGGCTAGAGTGCAGTGGCATCATAGTAGCTCACTGCAACCTCCAACTCCTGGGCTCAAGCAATCCTCCAAGTATCTGGGACTACTTTCTATTTTTTGTAGAGATGGGGTTTTGTTCTTACTCAGGCTGTTCTCAAACTTCCACCTTGACCTCTGAAAGTACACACAGGTGTGAGCCACTGTGCCTGAGTTCATCAGACTCAGAGCTGTTAAGTTTTATCTGCAATCATGCTCCACCCCTCCAGAGTATCAAAGCAAGTGTCACTACCAATTACTAACCTATAAGCCATAGGCTTATTTCATCTGTGTTAACCAGTTAGGCTCTTGTTCTACATATTCACTCTGTTGGTCACAGCAATACTAGAAAGAGAGCCTAAAAGAAATTAAATATGTAAATAATTTAATTTCAAAAATTTAATAATGTGATAACTAATAGATTTTACATCTTATTTATCTAATTTTTCAGGTTATATTTAAATTATGTTTTTTTTTCAGAAATTTACATGGAGACCTAGTTCTTAGTGAGTCAGAAACAAAATTTTGACACTCTTTTGTAGGCAAATTTATTTTATAAAATTGTCTTTCTAATAATCTAGTATCTAAACTTTAGTTGGTATTCAAGATATCATTCCCTCTGCTCTCAACAATGTCAATAAATTACTGATATCTGCACTATTGTTGAGTTGTGATGTGAACTTCAAATTAAATTCTCAAGCATTACTTACATTAGCTAGATTTCAATAAACTGTTTATAAGTATGAAGATGAAATTTGAAGGCTTTTGTAATGCTGATTCTTTTCCCATGGGTTCTCTTTTAACGGGGTGTGGGATTGGTAAGTAGGGAGAATTTTAAGCCACAAGTAAAATCATGCTGCTTAGAAGACTTAGAGGCTAGTACTTACATTTGTTAGTATGTTGCTTATAGATTTTTAAATTTGCTTTTGTTTTTATAATTCAGAATAATCATTTTTGCCTTCTTGGTCGCTGTTTTTCAGAAAGCAAGACACATTTTTGAGTTCACAAAATTAGTTTAATGGGTTCTTTAGGAACATTTAAAAACTGAAACAGAATACATTAGAATAGAGTAGAGTGGCTGTAATGGCTGAGCACGTCATTAAAAGTTTGTTTCATATGCGTATATGCAAGCACCTACGTCTTATTGTCCGTTATAGAGAAAAGTTGTAACTCGTGCTGTTTTGGAGTCTTTGAGGAATGTAAGGAAATTTCATGCACATTTGCACAAAGCTACACATTTGGAAGGACCTCTTGGTTGGTTTTCCAATTTAATTTCCTTCCTATAGGCTCCTAAATGTTTCATCTACTCTATTTTATATATAAAAATATTTTATAATATATATTTTATATATATTTTATTATATATATACCTTATATATAAGTATACTACTTGTTTTTAGTAAAAATTATATATTTGTTCAGTTGTCACCTCAATGCAGTTTTAGAACATCTCTCTTACCCCCTAAATAGCCCTCTTGCCCTTTTCTAGTCAATTCTCAATCTTATCCCCAGTCACAAGGAATCATTAATCTACTATATATCATTTTTGTTTTGTTTTATGGATCAGAGTTTTGATGTTGAATCTAAGAATATATTATTTATCTTCTAGCAATTTTATAATTTTAATACTGTATTTAAAATGAACTCCTAATTTTACCTCCAGTTTTGAGATAATCTTAGTATACATGGCATAAGAGTCTGATGTATTTTTTGTATGTAGACAACCAATTGTCTCAATGCCATTTGTTGCAAAGACTATACTTTCTCTAACGAATTGCCCTGAATCTGTGTTGAAAATCCCTTGACCATACATATAAGCATTTATTTCTGAACTGCTAAGTCTATCACACTTACTTACATGTCTGTCTATATAGATATTACATGTTTTGATGACCATAGCTTTTGGTTAAGTTTTAAAATTGCAAAGTATTAGTTATCCAACTTTTTTTTTTTCAAAGTTGTTTTGGCTATTCTGGTTCCTTTGCCCTTAAGTATGAATTTTAGGTTCAGTTTGTTCATTTCTGAAAAAATATCATTTAGGTCCTTGAAAAGAGTCATTTTGAATCAACAGATCGATTTGGGGATAATTGCCATAGTAATCATATTGACTCTTCCAGTTCACAAACAAGGATTATCTTTCTATATCTTCTTTCATTATTCTCAATGATTTTCATCATCTCTAGCATAGAAGTCTTACAATTCTTTTTTCCACATTCAATTTCAAAATTTTTCTTTGTTTTGGATATATTTTTTGTTTGTCTGTTTTTTGAGACAGATCCTCAAGGTGTGGCCCTGGGTACAGTGCTGTGGTGTCACAGCTCACAGCAACCTCCAACTCCTGGGCTTAAGCCATTCTCTTGCCTCAGCCTCCCAACCACAGGCACCCATCGCAACGCCTGGCAAAAGAGTTAACAAAATATTAGTAAAAAGTAGCTTACCACATAAAAGAATCAAATATATAATCAAATGTCTCTATCAAATATCACATAAAATCAACTTCCCAAGTAGCTGAGACTCCAGGCACCCACCACTACCCACAGATAATTTTTCTGTTTTCAGTAGAGACAGTGTCTCAGTCTTGCTCAGGCTGGTCTTGAACTCCTGAAATCAAACCAGCCTCCTGCCTTGGCCTCACAGAGTGCTAGGATTATAGGCATTAGCCACTAATCCTGCCCTGCCCCCTGCCCTTGCTCTGTAATTTTATTAAAAGGTCTATCATTTTATTTTTGCCCTGAAAACATAGTATTTTATGCAAACCCCAAATAGCCCATATAGATCTGAGATCTGAAACATCAGTTATTCATTCAACACTTATTTATTGAACAGCTGTTCTGTTCTAGTAGCTGCCAGAGATACAGCAATGGACAAACAGAGCAATATCCTGCCTCAGGGAGCTTTTACTGCAGAGCAGGAAAATGGGCAAAACCCAAATAACTACATAACATGCTGCACATTGATAATTGCTATGGAGAAAAAGAAACAAATGTAACGTAATTCTGTCACAGACAATGGCAGAATTAGGTGGTCAGGGAAGGCCTATCTGATAAGAAGATATAAATTACGTGAGACAGCAAGTTTTGTAGATACCCTGGAGAAAATTATTCCAGGTTGAGTAAATGGTGTGTGACAACCTAAGGAGGAACCAGGCTTTGTGTGCTGGAAAAAGCAACAAGGAGAGCAGGGTGGTTGGCTTGAATGTGAGGCGAGAGGAGGACGGAACGGAAGGCTGTCAGATCCTGCGTTTGCCGGCCATTGTGAGAAGTTTGGATTTTGTCCCATGCAAGACGGAGCTTCACTGGAATGCTGGGGCAAAGAATGTGTAATGTGGCTTGCTTAAAAAAAAAAAATACTATGAAGTTTAAAAAAAAAAAAGAATTTAGGAAGGCAAAGGAGGAGGCCGGGAAAACAATCCGGGTGATGTCAGTCATCCAGAAAGAAAAAGGTGGTGGCGTGGACAAAGTTGTAGGAGTGGACAGGGGGAGAAGGACTGGATTGTGCGTGAAGGTTGAGCTAGTGAGAGTTGTTGATTGCGTAGGGAGGGTATGAAGAAAGGTGCCTCAAGGATAATGACAGAGTTCACAGCCTGAACAACTGGAATGGTTAACATAAAATGTACTGAGATTTAGAATATTGAGGGAGGGAAAAGCACGTTTGGGAAGGAAGGGAGGAGTAAAAGATGGGTTTGAGCAGTATTCAAGTATTCAAACTGAACAGTGAAAACACTGAAAGGAGTGAAGTGTTTCCACGAGGGCCTTCATGTATGTAGGAAACATTGTCATTCCCGGCTGTCTCACCTTGCAGGTTGTCTACCTTCATAACAACAATATCTCCGCGGTTGGAACAAATGACTTCTGCCCACCCGGGTACAACACCAAGAAGGCCTCTTACTCTGGTGTGAGTCTTTTCAGCAACCCGGTCCAGTACTGGGAGATCCAGCCATCCACCTTCCGATGTGTGTACGTGCGCTCCGCCATTCAGCTGGGAAACTATAAGTAATTCTTAGGAAAGCCCTCGTTTTTATAACTTGGCAAAATCTCATTAATGTAATTGCTAAAAATAAGTCAATAAATAAAAGCTAGATACTGGAAACCTAACTTCACTGTGGATGTCTTACCCACATGACTTATAATGCATAAAGCCACATATCCAGTTTTAATAATTGCCTATAATAAAAAAAAATACTTTGCCTGCCATTTTCAGAATCATTTCTTGAAGCTTTCTGTTGATGTTAACCGAGCTATGATAGATAGCCTTATTTCACTAAATGTAAAATTTGGAGTAAATATATATGTCAACATGTACTAAAGCCTTTTTGTTTATTTTCAGAAAAAAGTCAAATATAAAGAGTATCGGTTTTCTGTAATTCATTGAGCCATCAGCTCCTTTGAGATAAAGTCAAATGCCGAACACTAGCTCTGTGTTCATCCCCGTTATTACTGGTAAAGCTGCATTCGAATGTGTGAATTCAATATGGGCTATGTCAAATTTCTGCTAATGTCATTCTTTTGAAAAAATAAATTAAAAATACGTTCAAACTGACTGTTGTATAAAAGCTTAATTGTAAAGATTCCCCAAACTCAGTTTCCTGAGGAGAGTAGACTGCTTTGTGGACAGGGTTAGCACACCTGTTCAAGTTTCCAGCCATTTCTTCCATCCTGCCACTTCCATTTCAGCCACTTCACATTATCTCTGTTCAATGTTAAGCTTGTAAGGCACACAGCAGAGTTCTTCTGATGGTATAGAGAATTTCCAGTTGCTAATCAACTAAGTCAATTTAAATCTGTGACACATGTAATCAGGCTGCTTGTCTGAGCACTTATACAATTGCTGGATGTATTAGAAAATCTTATTATCTTTAGTGAAACCATTTTGTAAGTGTTTTCCATGGAATTCAGAAACGCTCTCATAGCAGATGACAACTCAGCGAGCCTGGGGAATGGGCTGATTTACTTAGAGTAAATATGTATTAAATTGTACATTTAGCCTATCCGCATCTAATAAGTAAATATGTGAAAAAGATGTTTCTTCTATAAAGTTAAATGTTTTATAGTTGAAAATCTTTAAAAAGCGTTCAAACCATTTTGAACCATAAAGAGAAATTGAGTTTCTCTGTGGCTTTTTAGCTCTTTATTTTTTTTTCCTTTTATTAAGTCATATACACACAGATCATGAATACATTTATGCATTTGTGGGGTACAATGTGTTGATTTTTTAAATGCAATTTGGAATGGTTACATCAAACTAATATAGCTTTCACCTCAATTATTGTGTTAAGACATTTATGTTCTATACATGGTAGATTTGACTTGTACTTTTACAACATGCTCCATAGGTGTGGTCTCACCACTAACCCTCCCTCTGTTGAACCTCCCCTCCATCCCCCTCCACTTCTCCCCGGTTCTTTAGTTCTTTGAACTTTGCCTTTCTCATTTCATTTCCAGGGTGCCTTTCCTCATGGCTGCAAAATGTAAATCTTACTTGTTAGTGACCCCATTCAGAACACACACTGATCTCAGAATTTCCAGGAATAGTCATGAGGTACCCTCTAATTATTACATACATCTTCCCCAATCTAGTTTGCAGAGAAATAAAGTAAGATTAGGATAAATTAAACAATGTTCTCGTAGTCATACACCTGGTATCTGGTACCAGTTCTTTCTCTTTACATCTGTGCACAAGTTGGGGTCTGATAGAAAATAAAATTTACTCCAGAGGGTTAAAATGGAGAAGATTTAATGAAGGGACTATTCCAGACTGCGGTCAGCGTTTCCTGCACCAAATAGGGGATGGTGAGGCATCTAGAGATGGGCAACGAAGGGAATCCATTACTCAAATGGCTGAAGGTGCAGAGGAGGGATTGAGTTTCTGAAGGCAAAGGAGACAAGGGTGGAGGATTTCCATCCCCGAGAGCTATGAGCCTGGAAAGGATGCAACTTCCACATGCATGAAACACGGAGGCAGAGTACCTGCTTTCTATCTTCACACATGGCTGCTGGGGCCTCCCACGGATCAAGCCTGAAAGGAACGACATCTATCAGAAAAGCCCAGGAGATGAGTGGCAGGACAGAGGAGTGAGGGGAGTGGATTTGATCAGGACCCATGGAGAGTAATTAGTCCAACTGCGATAATTGTAACTGCACTATTCCTGTGGATATCACCAGCCACAGGGAAGAATGCCACTCACATCATATGTTGTGCACTGTTTCTCAGCTCCAATTGTAGATTCTTATAGACTTTCTGCCTTTATCAGAGGTGCAAATGAATTAAAAAATATTGAGGAAACTTGGTCAGATGGCGAGCTGACTCTGTTTTTTCCTTAATGAAATGCCAAGCTTTTTTTTTTTTTTTGTTAACCAGGTCTATGCCTAAAACAGACTTCACTTATTCAAAAAATAGAGTTAGTGTCAAAGATCAAAGTCTAAAAATAAAATGTATATACCATCAAAGTTAATGAGAAGTCAATTATATGTTCTGTAAATATTGCAGAAGGCAGAAATAATATTTGGATAATCAAGAGAAGTGTCAGAATCAGAGTATAAAGCTGTAAGTTGCTGTGGTGAAGGTTATGGTCTCCCTTGTAATAGTTACTGCCTGGAATATACAAAGCCTTTGCCTGAACTAGTTGCTTTCTTGTCTGACTTTTATGAAGTGGTTATGTCAGTAATCATAGCCCGGTATAAAGCAAGAGCTGGAAGAGGATATTTAGTGTTTTAATATACTCCATTCATACTATACTCCTTTCTTCATGGCCTAGCACTGAATATATCGTAGACCTGAGATAACCCCTGAGAGATATTTGGAAACAATAACAACACATTTTTATTTCTGGAAGTTTTTAAAAGCATATGCAAATTTCCAACTTTTGTGCTAGGCTCTCTTTGGACAATATCTTGATTTTTCTAAAAAAAAAAAAATCCCATAAGAAGGTATTATTTCCATTCTACCAATGAGAACATTGAGATGTAGTAGATTCAGAGTGGAAATCATAACCCTGTTAAGTGCTGGTCCAGAGATCAGTGTTTGCTTTTGCAATAGTTTATCCATCCTTAATATGTCGGGACCAGAGGCAGTGGTGATGGACTACAGAGGAAAACATTCATGATTCTTGGCAGGTCCCCTGTGGTGATGGGTTAGGGTCTTGAAGTGCAGATGTCATAAAGAAAATAACTGTCATTTACTGGATACTATGCCTTAATGGTTTATATACAATATCTTATTTATACCAGCTCTGTGAGCTTCCTGTAGTTAAATACATCCTCTACACAGATGGAAATGGGGCCCCAGAGAGGTCAAGTAATTTGCCTGTGGACCCACATGGTAAACTCTTCTCACTTCATTGTCAAGAGGAGCTGCCTTCTCCTACTTTAGAAAAGGAGGTACTCATGTCTAACTATTGAGAATCATGGAATATTTATAGCAGCTCCCATCTTCATTACAATACTGTGCAGCGGTATAAAAAATGGGTAATTTCACCAGCCTGGATTAGCATTCTTACATTTCAATGGGTTGAATATGTTTATCAAATGAATAAATAAATAAAAATATTTCTACACACTGTTCCATTTTGGAAATATACTATATCAATACTTTCCAATAAGATATCCACTAGCCAGATGTTACCATAGAGAACTGTAAATGTGTTAATGCAATTGAAGAACTCAATTTTTAACTTCATTTTCTTATAACAAATTTAAATTTAAATAGCCACATATTTGATCTCCTATTTAATAAGATAATGCTATACATTCCCCAGGAGTTTCATATGGCTTTTACAGTAGAGGGTGCATTTTTATGCATGTAAGAATATTTACTACACCTGTACAGAACATGGGGATATAAAAATGAATAAAATGCCACCGTTGACTTTAAAGTAATCAAAGTTTAACAGAAGAAACAGTAGAATAGTAATTTAAATCTATTTGATAATTTATTAAATATTTGAAATACAGCAAATAATTGAAATATGCCATGATCAATATTACTGTCAAAATATAGGCAAGTTATAGCAGTGACCAAAGATGGGGGATCACTCTGCCAACTGTAGAGAAACAGAGAAACATGGATAATTTCATGGAGGAGTTAGCAGTTGAGGTGGGTTTTGAGATATGTGTACAAGTTCAACAGGAAGACTGGGTGGAGAGATGCTATTCAAATCAGAGAGTACGTTCAAACACCAAGATAGACGTGTCTGAACACATCTTTTTTTTTTTTTAGTTGTTAGAGATTCATTGCACATGGGAAGAACCAGGTTATAATGATAGCATTTGTCAGGTAAAGTCCTTCTTATAATTGTATCTCACCTAATAGCAAAGCTATAAACTGGCATAAAGCAAGGCTTAATTATCTGCTTTTTCTTTTTCTGAAGCCTAAGTAGTAATTTTTCATTTACATTTGATATATAAAAGAGATAAGAACAACTCTAGGGGAAGGCACCCTTTTCCCTCTTTCCATAGTCTGGCAGGACCACAAAATGTGAATTTCCCCATACGCCCAATAAGAGGAAGGACATTTCTTTCTTTTCCTCTCTTTTTCATTTCCCAAGAGGTCTTGCTCTCACGACTACAGGTGAACAGGTGGTTTCTAAAGAGAGAAATTCAGGCGTTCAAGGGGTCCATTATGGGACATTGAATAAGGCAACCATTCCTTTCTTACAACTTTGAACGATGTCCCCTCCAAGTTGCATCCTTCCCCTCATACAGGAAAGCCTATGGTTACCCTGCTGCTCAACTGACACCTGAGGTGAGGAGTAAGTCAAGTCAGGAAGTGGGGAAGGCTATTCTGGATGTTCATCTGCAAGGCAGATCCTCAACACACCTTTTCTAGCAGTCAAGCCATTTCTACTCTGGTTCAGTATCTAAAGCAGAGGCCACCTGATACTTCAGCACTCCATTATTAAATACCAGCATAACTCTCACTTCTTGAAGTCTCTTTCTGCTGAAGTCAAGATAGATGTAGTTTATTTTGCTCGGTGCCTGTGGCTCGAGTGGCTAGGGCGCCAGCCACATACACCTGAGCTGGCGGGTTCAAATCCAGCCCAGGCCCGCCAAACAACAATGACGGCTGCAACCAAAAAATAGCAGTGCATGCCTGTGGTCCCAATTACTTGGCAGGCTGAGGCAGGAGACTCGCTTGAGCCCAGGAGTTGGAGGTTGCTGTGATCTGTGATGCCATAGCACTCTACCCAGGGCGACAGCTTGAGACTCTATCTCAAAAAAAAAAAAAAATGTAGCTTATTTCATTGACTTCAACACTTAACTATTTGCTTGACTAAGAGAAATGACTTAACCTTTCTGTGGCCCATCTCCTCATCTGTAAAATGGGAATATTAATTATATCTTACAGGTTGCTGTGTGAATTAAATGAATTAACGTATGGTGTAACTTTCTGATCCGAGCCAAGTACATAGAAAGGTCTGAAATATATCTGTTGCCATTGCTGTTGTTATTTCAGAACCATAGTTTAGACTGCAATCATCTCAAGATATATTCTTATTGTTTCTGGTCTGGACTATGGTGTGAGATTCTGCATTTAAAACAAGCTCCCAGAAATGTGGCTGCTCCTTGGTCCATACTTTGAGGAATAAGGTGACAGAGAGTCAGTCCTCTCCTGTCCTATTACACCATGTCTGTCTTTTATCCCTCACTGGTTTGCCCCTGGGAGACACCCACATTATACGGGTTTCCTAGAGCTGCTGTAACAAAGTATCTGGAACTGGTGGCTTAAAATAACAATTTATTCTCTCTTAGTTCTAGAAGCTACAAGGTGTAAATCAAGGTGTCTTCAGGGCCATCCTCCTTCCAAAGCCTCTGGGGGAAGGTGCTTCCTTGCTGCTTGTAGTTTCTGGGTAGCTTTCCCTGCCTTTTGGCTTGTGATAGTTTGACTCCAGTTTCTGTCTCTAACTTAATATGGAATCCTCTCCCATGTCCGAATCTCCTCTTTTCTTTTTTAATAAAGATGCTGATCATGCTGGGTTAGGGTTCACTTTAATTCCGTATGAGCTTGTCTTAACTAGATCCATCATTAGAGACTCTATTTCCAAACAAAGACACATTCACAGGAACTGGGGATTAGGTCATGAATATATCTTTTGGGAGGAGACACACATTAGCCATTAATGCCCATTTTTTTCCTTTATAAAAATGCTTATTTTTACATTTTTATTTCTACCAAAATTTTTGTTCAATTACATGTGGTTTACTGATAAGGCTGGGAACTGTGAATTTGCCTCTGACCTTTGGGCAAACTCCCCGCACACATTTCTTTTTTTTTTTGCTAACCTCAGCTGTACCACTTCCTGTCACATGGGGAGTCATCATGGCCCATTGATGTGACACAGTATTTATGTTCTTCTAAAGCACTTCTGTTTAAGGACCTTACCCTGGTAATGAATGTTACTATATCATTCTCATCTCTTAAATCAGAGGTAGCCTGGGTCTCCTCTTTCCTTCTGGCTCAGTCATTTTTCTGAGTCATCCTCATTGTCCTTTATCCCCTTTCCCCCCTTTCCATAAGACTAGTCCAAGAACCTCCTTCATTCCACAATTTTATTGCAGCTGCAGCGGGAGGAACGCATCATCTTATCTTCATGCAAACGAAGAAACGCCTAATCCCCCAAGTAAACTAAAAATGTTTTATACAGTCATTTCTCTCCCATCCAACGTTCCAGCCAGGCCTGGCCCAAGACTGCCCCTTACACATGCCTGACTCTTGCACAAGACCTCCTTGTCCCTCAGCCTCTGACCTCCTGCAACACAGACCATCCAGAGCACTGAGTCTCCATCCCAGCTGCCCACTCTTAACAGTGCTGCTCACTTTTTTTTTAAATTTTTTTTTATTAAATCATAACAGTGTACATAAATACTATCATGGGGTACAGTGTGCTATCTTTATATACAATTTGAAATACTTTCATCCAACTGGTTAACATAGCCTTCATGCCATTTTCTTAGTTACTGTGTTAAGACATTTATAGTCTACATTTAGAGAGATTCACATGTACCTTATAGGAAGGACCATAGGCGTGATCCCACCAATCGCCCTCCCTCTATTCACCCTTCCCCCTCCCCTCTCCCCATATTCCTGGACTAAGATTGGGTTATAGCTTAAATCCCCATACTTCTTACTAAACCAGTATTCAAGCACACCATCTGTCACAATTACGCCAAGTCCCAGGTCTGGGACAGACTATCCATTTCACACAACAAGGTATAATAATGCAAAACAAAGTAAAACCAAGAGAGGGAAAATACTAAGCTTATTAAAACCACACACAAGCATAAACATCCAGGAAAGTAAAAAACAACCTTTAATGGATTAAATCACTTTGAACTAAGAGCAAGGTCGCATGTCGCCCAACATAAGATAGTCAAAAAGGCACCGTGCCTCCTGGACAGACTGCCCAGCAGTGCGTTAGGCACCAGAGATCTGGACTCTGTCTTTCCAGGCCTCTTATACAAATAGGGTCTGTGTGGGCTAAGTTAACACTTCTAGGCCATCAGGAACAAGGTCCGAAACACAAATCAATTTTAAAATATGCTGAGAACATCAAAATAATCTAACTCTCTTGTCCAGAACTGATGTGTCTACCAGCACAGTGCTATGTCATGTATTCAGCCAATATTTTCCAGCAAGGCAGTATGTGCCTGACACTGTTCTAATGGCTGGTACAGAGCAATAGATAATGTCTTTCCTTGGGGACATTCCAGGGAGGGAGGGACAAGTGGAGCAGAGGAATGTCAGCCAAAGCTGGAGAGGAAGGAATGAAAGGGTGGGAATTGTTATTCTATATAGACTGGTTGGAGAAAGATCTTATCAGAAGGGACATTTGACAGAAGAGACAGAAGAGAGCATGCCGAGGAAAGGGACCTATTTTAGGAAGATACGTGGCAGCCCGCAAGGGGCACATGGCACAGTATTTGGAGCACTTCCTGGGAGCAGGACACAACCTCACCTTGGACTCTAACTTACACAAGTGAACTGTAGAACATAATTGCATGGCCCTCATATTCATCTGAATAAAAAAGACAAAGATACTGGCAGTTTTAGTAAGATCAAGTAAGGTAAATATGAGTGGAGTAAAGTAAGGAGGGACAATGTAAGTGGGTGACATGAGAATGGGCTGTCAGTGTAAGACTAAGTGTCAGACAGGGAAACGGAACCACGTCCTCCAGGGTTTTTATGGAAATGTAAAGATTAGCTTTTACTCTGAGTTACAGGGGAAGCTAGTGGAGGAGTCTCAGCAGAGGCATGACTCAATGACTGGATTCAGCTGTCTCTGAAAGGATGCCTCTGCCTGTGTGAAGTGCAGAGGGACAGGGAGGGGCTGAGGAGGAAGGTTTAAGATGCCCAGTGCAGTAATCCAGCAGCAGATGGTGGTGGTTTTGACATGGATAATGGCAGAGAAGGTATTGGGAAGGGGTCAGAATACAGATTTGTTTTGTTAGTACAGAGGACAGGGATGAAATCAGACAGGGTGTGAGAGAGAAAGAAGAGAGAGAAGGATGACGCCAAGAATTTTGGCCTGAGCCAGTGGAAGGATGAAGTCACACATACTGAGGGGGAAAGACTGTGAGGAGGCTGAGTTGGAAGAACTGAGAATCCAAAGTTTGGCTTCCAATCTGTTCATTTTGAGATGCCTTTTCAACTTCCGGGTGGAGATATGAAGGCAGATTTTGATCTAGGACGTTAGAGTTCAGAAGAGAGGATTGGGTTACAGGCATAAATTCTGGAGATGCCACCATATAGACTGAGGTCCTCCTGCTCTATCAGTACAGAAATGGCATGAGTTTATCCAAACTGAGCCATCACACTGTACATGTTAGCCACACATTTTACAGGGCCAATTTGGCCTTTTGCAATGTTCTGCGGTTTCTAAGATAAATAAACATATTGTATGTTTCCCTCTGGATGCCTTTAGCCTGATCCCATCAGCATTTCCAAACAGTCCTTGCTTAAACAATGCCAAAAAGAAAAACTTCTTGGGAAAGGATCTATTGTTTAAAAGAAGAGAAATCCCTGTGTTTTGACTTGTGAGTTTGAAATTGTATAAAAACAGTCTAGAGTCTGTTTCCTTCAAAAAATCACATTACCAAAAGTGTGGCCTGCCTTGAATGTGGGTTGATGACTTACTGTGGTTTGACAGTTACAAATAAACAGTTCTGTACCATAAAGAAAGTACATGCCTGAATCTGTAGGAGCTCTCAGTGGGCCTCAGCATTGTACCAGCACATGTAACTAGAAACTCATGGAAACCTGTATAAATTCTATAGCTGAAGGCATTTTTTAAAACATAGAATCTTGACGTAGAACAGCTCCAGACAATTCTACAGCAACTTACATTGATCCTTAGTTTATAAAGAACCCAGGTGGTCACTTATTCTGGCATTGATCTGTGAAAAATGTACAGAGTTTCTTGAAATAATTTCCTTTTTCCTCTGTTTTCACAAAACCTGGTATATGTGTGTGGCCTCATCCTCTTCCAATTTTAACATGCTTGAATGAGAGAAAGTGAAATCTTAATGAGTTCAACTATTCACTTTTTTATTCCATTAGTGCACACATTTATTACAGACTTAGGAGCTACATGAAGTCTGGAGAAAATAAAATCCAAACCATCTATATTCTTCCCTCTAGTCTAGTAGATAACCTTGGAATGTGAAAGTGAGATATTATTTCCATAAGCTTCGAAAGTGAATAAAAAGACAATATCTGAAATGGTTCTGGGAGGAAATGAAAGTCAAAAGTATCATATACTCACTCGTGATTAAAAATTATAATGTTTTACAAATTTCCTGTGGCTGTCCCGACTTTAGGAAAAACATCTGGAACACTGTGAGGAATGCCAGGCCACCTACAGATTGCAAAAGAAAGCTTGTTCAGAGGTCCAGGAAATGATAAACAAAGCTTAGGAGACCAGATGTTTCTGGATATCGTTATTTTGAGTAAGATTCTTCTTCTTTTCACACCATCTTGATTAATAGATGGATTTTTTTTTTAAAGTTTTCTCTTCCTAGCTTCAGCAACTCTCATGGATAAATATAATAGAGATCATAGTTACCAAAGATAAATGCTGATGGAGTTAGAAGCCAGGGAGAATGAGTGCAAAAAACTTCAACTATTGCTTAGTTGGCTGCACAGTGAAGTCCAAGTTTAAAAGCTTCTGCCATAGTCACAAAGCCTACATTTTCTTCAGATGCAATTGTCTACTTTTAAATTCATTCCTCAGAATGGAAGCCTTAGGCTCTACTCAGTAAAGGATAGAAATCAAGTAATAATGAAAAAAGAGAGCTGCCATAGGCTACTGGAGCACCTTAACCTTGGTCCTTTTTGATTCTTGAAATTATCACTTATTTCAGTTTTGTATCCATTCTTTGTGTTTCTTTCAGCACCAGTAATAACAATAGCAATGCCACTGTGAGATTATCTGGCTTTCGACTTACAAGTGTATTTACTGACATAGCCACATTGCAGTTTTATGGCCAGCTGTGTGAGTTACATTATGACAAAAATAAGAAACAAGTAACAATTTAAAAGGGGGTTACTAGGTAATCAAATAGAGCTATGATATTGGGTAGGCCTAATCCATATGCCTGGGGAGGGGAGTTGAGAAACTAACCAAGCAGGGGAAGGCAAAGGTTTCTGTTCTTGGTGACTTTATTTCCACCTCTCCACCCCCTTAGCTCTGGTTCTCCAGTTACTCCTTCAGCCCCCAAGAATCACACACCTGCTCCCTGAATGCGTCATAAAGGGCAGTTCCGCCTCAGTGGGGGCCCTCCTGGGATGGGCTTTGGCTGTGTGTCCAGTGCCTGCCCAGGTCTCAGAGTCAAGGGAGGCAGTGACTGGGGGTCTGAGCGTGGGGCAGGCAGCCTGTGTGGAGTCCCCCATCCAGACTCCCTTCAGCTTCTGCTGAGACAGCACAGAGCAGCCCTTCAGAATAAAAGCCTACTGGTTTTTGTCCTGTGCTTTTTCTGTGTCTATTGAGAGGGTCTACTCATGAATAGATAAGGAAACTATGGTATATGTATATCATGGAATACTATTCAACCATAAAGAAAGGGGGACATTTTATATCTTTTGTTTTAACCTGGATGGAGTTAAAACACACTCTTCTCAGTAAAGTATTGCAAGAATGGAAAAGCAAATATCCAATGCAGTCAATACTAACATGAAACTAGTAGATGAACTACTATGCATGAGAAAAAACACACTATTCACACAATTAAATCCAAGGGGAGGAAGTGGGAGGGCGAGAGGAGAGGAGGGGGTGGGGTAAGCACTCTCCTAACCAATGCAATGAAGCTGTGTGTGGCACAGTCCTGAGTGAAGGGCTCAACTACAGACTGGACTTTTACCTAACAAACACAAACAACGTAATCTAATTGTACCCAGATATTAATCTGAAATAACAAACACAAATAAAAGCCTGCCCTCACATTGACCTGGGGTAATCTTTGTTTTGCTTTTCACAGCTGTGAAACATGAAGCATATCAGTTTACCACTTTCAGCTTAAAATGAGGAATAAAAATAAAGGTATCTGCTGCATAAGTTACTTAGGACAATTGACTGAAATATTGTATATAAATAATGAAAGACAGAATTCTTTACCCCTAAGATCAGGAAATAACGAGTATGACTGATCTTAACATTGCTATTAAATGTTCATATGTTAATATAGTAGAAAAGAGAAATAAATGAAAAGCATGAAGACTGGAAAGACAACTGTAAAACCATGTTCATCTGAAAATGACATGAAAAGGTCCCTAAAAATGCTAAGACACAAACAAAAATACCTACTTGATTAATACATAAAATGCTGTTTTTGAGACGGAGTCTCACTCAATTGCCTTGGGGTTGAGTGTCATGGCATCACAGCTCACAACAACCTCAAATTCTTGGGCTCAAGAGATCCTCTTGCCTCAGTCTTCCAAGTAGCTGGGATTATAGATGTCCACCACAATGCCCACCTACTTTTTCCTATTTTGAGGTCTCACTCTTGCTCAGCCTGGTCTTGGACTCCTGAGCTCAAGCAATCCACCTGCCTTGGTCTCCCAGAGTGCTAGGTTTACAGGTGTGAGCTACCACATACTGTCTAATAAATAAATTTAGCAAGGTCACAGGATGCGATATTGACATATGTGGTCAAACAAGGAAGTTCATGAACTCATCCTAGAAGTGGTGCTCCAAACCTCATTGCTGAATATCACCATAGTCCTCTCTGAGCCACTCCCCCTTGGGAATCTGTGCGCTGAGTTCGGTACCTAGTCCACCCTTCTTTCAGAATTCTTTCCTGGAATGACCATCAGAACTGTCATCGTATGAGCTCTGACAATTTAGTTTGCAAACTCATCCAAGACAAAGTGTTTTAGAAAGCTAAACAATCTGATTTAATCTACCCCAATAACTTCTTATTTAGTTTTTAGTACAAGTGAAATGGGTGTTTTGGAAAAGAAAATAAAAGAAAATCTACCTCCAATAAAATCTAATACCTTGTTCATATAACACTCAAATATTCATATTATGGGTTTTTATGCAACTTTCCCTCCTGTGGTGATGGAGGGACCCAAATTCCTTCCATTTTTTCCAGCTCCACCCTCCCTGAGGATATTGACATTCAGCTTGCAGATAAGAGATGAAAGTGTGAAGAATAAAACCTGGAAATGACAGCCACCACTTCCACTCACATTGCTTTGGTGTGTTTTTATTTTTTCTTTTGACAGAGTCTCACTCTGTTGCCCTCGGGTTACAGCTCACAGCAAGCTCAAACTCCTGGGCTCAAGAAATCCTCTTGCCTTGGCCTCCCAAATAGCTGGAACTGCAGGAGTTCACCACAACACCTCTCTTTATTTTTTTTTTTTTAATAGAGATGGGGTCTCTCTCTTGCTCATACTGGTCTCCTGAGCTCCACCCACCTCAGCCTCCCATAGCTTTAGGATTACAGGCATGAGCCACCACACCTGGCCTGCTGCAGTGAACGTTAATCATGGTGCTTCCTTTTGCAATAGTCAGGCTGTAAGATGAAATCTTGATGAAGAAACTGCTTCCCAGAGAAAGTTCTACATTGTAGAAGAAGTAACACCAATTTGTGGTGGGTTCTTTACCAGAAACTGTATGTTTTCAGCAGCACTGCAAACTACATTATTGGTAAATGCATGTCAAATTTCAGGAAGAATTTCCCTTATCCAAGCTCAGGTATAGATTAGAATTGAGGGAAGCCATGAAACAGAATTGCCATAAAATTGGAAGGAGTGATGGGATAGAATTTCAGAGCCTTGCATGCAAATTTCTACTGCGTTATATTATTGCTAAAACACTGATTGGCCAGAACGAGGAAACCAAGCACATTATTTATTTAGAGTTAATTTCCAGGGTAGCAAAAGCTTTTACAGTCCCTAATTGGTGTGCCAATTAACGTTTATTTGTTGGTGTTAGAGTGTCAAGGCATACATGCAAAATTGGACAGAAGATGATATTTCATGTTTAACGATGTAAAAGTTGGGAATAAAGAGGCAATTCATTTTAATCACATCTTATATAGCCTTTTTTTTTTTTTAACGTTTCCTGATAAAGCCCCAGTTAGACTCCTGAGTCTCTAAGTTATCTGTGAAACTTCCTTTTTACTTATCCCGTAAGATAAGATGCTGAGGTGGTGGTATCAGAAACTTCTCCTTAGTTCAGCAAATGTACATTTAAGAACAGCACTGTAAAAACTCAAAATGCTTCACACCATTAATTTTCCCTACTTAATATCTGAAAGGATCATTCTTTAAAAGCTGGAAGAAAGAGAAAGGCGTCAAGTAGAACTTGAAAATTGTGCTTGCAGACAAAAAGACCAACTTCGGTAGGAATCACTCAAGGTTGAGAACATATTTAAAAATAGTTATAATATAATGAAAAGATTCTATAACATAAAGAGAAACACTGAAAAGGTATGGAAAGAAAGCTCTGTTTGACAAACATTCTTTCCTAGGAAACAAATTTCAAAGCTTTATCTTCTACTCTAAATAAACAAGAAAAAGCATTTATACAACAAAAGATGTCCAGATAAAGGAGAATTGAGAACTGGATGTGATTCTTTCCTAGGAAACAATTTTCTAAGCTTTATCTTCTACTCTAAATAAACAAGAAAAAAGTATTTATGCAACAAAAGATGTCCAGGTAAAGGAGAATAGAGAATTAGATGCGAGGCAAACAGTTTAAAAAATAAAAATGCTATAAGAGAAGAAAAAAAATAAAGCTTCACACACAGTACAGCGGTGAAGAGACAGTGGAGAAATTCAAATCAGCAGAGCTTCTGATTTTAGTTGTCCATTAAGAGGTGAAAGAAAAAGACACAGAGATGAATAATTGAATATGAGGAAAAATAAAGACTAAAAGATAAATCTATCCTAAAGAACTGATGGTCTTGAAAAAGAAAGTAACCAGCTCGGCGCCTGTGGCTCAAATGGCTAAGGCGCCAGCCATATACACCTAAGGTGGCAAGTTCGAATCCAGCCTGGGCCCGCCAAGCAACAATGACGGCTGCAACCAAAAAATAGCCAGGCGTTGTGGCAGGCGCCTGTGGTCCCAGCTACTTGGGAGGTGGAGGCAGGAGACTCGCTTGAGCCCAGGAGTTGGAGGTTGCTGTGAGCTATGTTGCCACAGCACTCTACCCAGGGGGATAGCTTGAGGCTCTCTCTCTCAAAAAAAAAAAAAAAAAAAAGAAGGTAACCAAAATAGTGAAGAAAGTATAATCAAAAATAAAATAGAAAACATTCTCTGAGTTGAAAATTTAAATCTATAGGCTTAATGCAGTTCAGAAAAGTATTAACAAAGCTTAATAAAACCTGTCAAGTACTCAAATTCTGAAATGAACATCAATACCAATGACAAAAATCACACAAGCAAAACGTGGGGCAAACAACAAGGACTAAAAGGGACTCTCTGCAAAGGGAAAACAAGCACACCTACCTCAGACTCTCTCCAGCAAACTGTAGGAGAAAAAGAAGCAAAATTGTTTTAATAGAAAAACTTTCAGCTATGTCTACATACCCCTCTATGTTATTCCCCAAGACTGGAATTATAGTGGGTATTCAATATTTGCTGATTGAATGAAAAAAGAAGCAAATAAAAATGTGAGTGGATCACCTCTTTTCCTATCTCTAAGGAACAGAATAAAGTGCTGATAATAAGACCTCTAAACGTGAAATAATTGGTGGGTATTTCTTATTAATTTTGGAGGACTACTTTTTGTACTTGGTTTTCAATTTTATTTGCTGCTGATCAGTATTTATATTCTAAAGCCATTTATTTTTTACCCAAGAAAACGTAGTGATTTTTATTGCTTCAGTGTTGTAGAAATGAACATCAGTTGTTTCTTTTTTATGTAATATGGGGGGATACCACCATTTATTTACTCATCCCAAATCCAGGAAATGTTCTTGATAATCCACCAGCAAGTGCTACTCTCAAAACATCTAAAACATATTCTTAATATTTTCTTTTTTGAATGTCACCATTACTGCCAACACCGTGGTTCTCTCACCTGGGCTGTGAAATTCAGGAGTGATTCCTATACTTCCGATCCCCCTTCTCCCTACCCCACCACTTCAACCTGAAGCCTCAGTCCTTTGTAAAACTCAGTTGTAGCCCACCAATTCACAATTACATCATTCAAGGGTTTCCCATGATATTTAGACAAAACAAACCACGTGGGTATACAGGATCACTTGGTTGCCCAGTTCTGTGTTTTACTCTCACCACCGCCGAGTGTGCCCATCTCATAGCGTCTATACTTGTTCTCCATTCTGCCCAGGACACTTTCAGATCTAGGCTCCCATGTCATCTCCCTGGCCACCATTTATAAAACAACACACACTCTCTTCATGTTCCATCCTTTCATCATCCCATTTCTAACTGAATTTTATTTTATAGTACAGAGTATTCTCAGAAATACTGTTTACTTGTTTATTATCTTTCTTCTCCCCAATACATAAGCTCCTTGAGAGCAGAGACCCTTTCTGTCTTGTTAGTTGTGATATTCCATAGGACATGAGGTAATTCTCAACACACAGCTGGGCATTCCATATTGATTGAGTGAGTGAAAATAAATGAAATAAATGAATGATTAAACAAAGAAGAATATTGGATTAGTCTTCATACTCATCCTCACAACAATGATTCTGAAGTTACCTCGCAGTTCCTCACCAGTGTTGGTGAGTCCGGCAAATAGCTCAGGAAAGGGTCTTTAGGAACTGTAAACAATAATGTTTAAAACTGCTTTTACAGGCCAGTGGCTCACACCTATAATCTTAGTGCTCTGGGAGGCCAAGGTGGGTGGATTACCTAAGTTTAGGAGTTTAAGACCTGCCTGAGAAAGAGCAAGATCCTGTCTCTCATAAAAATAGAAAAATTAGCTAGATGTTGTGGAGGGCACCAATAGTCCCAGCTACTCAGGAGGCTGAGGCAAGAGGATCTCTTGAGCCAAGAGTTTGAGGTTGCTGTGAGCTATGACACCATGACACTCTACCCAGGTGAGAGTGTGAAGCTCTGTCTTTAAAAAAATTTTTTTTAAAACTTGCTTTTATTTACCCCCTTGTACTTAATTTGAAGTGATGGGAAAAGTCAGGTTAAAAGGGGGAAAGGTTCGACACAATATTAGCACGCTTAGTACAGCCTTCACTCCTTGTAAATATCCACAAGTAACCACTCCACAAAATCAGCACACTAGTACAACTTTTATAATGAAAACTTATACTTTCAAGGGGATGACTTTCATTTTGTAGAGAGTGTCCAAAAAATGGTTAAGGAAAGAGAGAGAAAAAGAAAGTGGGAAAGGGAGAAAAAGAAAAGAAGGAAGGAAGGAAGGAAGGAAGGAAGGAAGGAAGGAAGGAAGGAAGGTAGGAAGGAAGGAAGGAAGGAAGGAAGGAAGGAAGGAAGAATCCATTTCAACAGCTGGACTAAATTAGAAAACCAAATGAAATTCTCTGGTTTGGTTTTTGACACAGAACACTGTAATTGTGGTAGAACGCCACATTATTTTAAGCAAGCAAAATGGAGAGTTATCTCCACTGTCCTAGTTTGTGTGAGTGTTGGTGAGTCTGGCAAATAGCTCAGGGAAGGGTCCTTAAGAACTGTAAAGTATCCTGACTGGTAAAATGGAAAATCAGAGTCACTGAAGTTTAAAAAACACTCACCTCAAAGATTCCTTTTCACAAACTAGGCTAAGTCTTGTTGGAGGTTTGCTTATGTTTATACCAGGCGCCATGTCTGAAAGGTCTTCTTTGGTCATTGGATTGTCTATCTATTTACAAACATAATTTTTAGGGAGTGAGGTAATGATTTCTGGAAACCAGGTTGTTTTCTTTAAAATAAACATAGGAGTAAAAACAAAAAGAGCAGTGCTTTACAAAATGCATCATCATATTTATCATACTATGCAAAACGTGATGGTATTTGTAAAACCTAGGATTTTAATTTTGCTTCTCTCAGTTTGAGTCAGAAAATATCATTTTGTTTCATAAAGCCATTATAACGGCCAAAGCAGAAAAATTAAATAAAAAGCTTTTAAGGTTTTACCTGAAATCCCTGAATATGTTTAAATCTTAGAACCTGTTTAAAGAGGTGATGGCTTCACTGATTTCACTTTATTTTTTGCTAATTTGTAAGGAGTGCACACCTACCTACATGCGTACTATGTCATTATCAATATTAAGAACTTTTCTATCATGCATTTACTGATTTATATTCCTTAAATAGAATTATTTCTATTTTTGTTATATAATATAGTTATACTTTCAATAACTTATATTTTAATGTATATATTAACCCCATCGGCACTTATTCATGTTTTTACACCTTAATTTTATAATTTCTTTTACATTTTTATTATCATATAGGGTTGAAATAAATGTTGTCTTGATTATAAATCACTTACTATTATGATGTCTAGATATTGAGATGAGTAAATCAAAGGTTATAAACATTTGGGCACATATTGGTAATAGGAAATATTCATTAAATTACTACTATTGAAACATGAAGTGCATATATTTAATTTTGTTATTTTCATAGGTATAAAAAGGTATCTTGTTTTATTAACATTTTCTATCTTTTCTCTTGCTTTTATTTTTTAACTATTTTTGCTTTATTAGTTTCATTAAATTTAAAATATTATAAAGGTTAAAGAGGTTATATGATTACCAGAAATAAAAAATAAATAAGATAGATCAATAATGAAAGAATGAATATTACCAAATCCTGTATTCTTATCAGTTACACGTAATTTCAGTGTTCATAATCTATGTTAAATTGGTAAAGACTGGTAAATTTGTGGGCTCCAGAGTGTGGATCCCAAATTCTGTATTTTTATCAGTTACACGTAACTTTAGTGTTCATAGTCTATGTTAAATTGGTAAAGACTGGTAAATTTGTGGGATCCAGAGTGTGACTATTTCTGACTCATGGATTGGTTGGGAAGTAGAAGTTTTAAGAGACTACTGCAGTACAAGAGAATCAAAATTAAATGCTTGTGTGGGAAGCATGAGGAAACTGAGTAGCAATGGTGAATTTCTCTATCACTACCATGGGAAACTCTTTTTAAGGAATAAGGCATTAAAAATAAGCTACTTATGGAAGTTCCACTTAGACAATGACTGTTTAGGGGGACCAAATCAATGTCTGTTTAGGGGGACCAAATCAAACCTAGTGCTTGAGAGTTGTAGTCTATAAATGCCAACTAATGTCTTGGATATCTTTTACCAGTCCATTCAGAAAGATTCATGCACTGGTGAGACAAGGGAGATCTTGGGATTTCATTTATGTTTGCAACTCCTTTCCCAGGGTTTATTTTTTTTCCTTTCCAGGTTATACAATTATTTGGGGAGGAATGTGATATTTGGAATTAAGGAAGAAAGGGATGGGCTTCAAACCAAAGCACCTATTAAACATATCTAAGAATACATTTTTAAAACTTTTTAAAAAAGTTTTATGTATATATATGTGTATATATTTATATTTAAAATTCTTTTTTTTTTTTTCCGAGACATAGTCTCACTGTTTTACCCTTGATAGAGTGCTGTGGCATCACAGCTCACAGCAACCTCAAACTCTGGTACTTAAGCGAGTCTCTTTCTCAGCCTCCAAGTAGCTGGAACTATAGGCACCCACCACAGCACCAGGCTATTTTCTTGTTGCAGTTGTGGTTGTTGTATAGCTGGCCTGGGCCAGGGTCAAAGCGGCCAGCCTAGATGCATGTGGCCGGCGCCGTAACACTGTGCTCCAGGCACCGAGCCTCTGGCAGTGTCCACAGCATAGTGGACATAGGAAAGAATCCTATATAGATGCTGCTTGAATGGAGGTAGTAAATCTAAAAGTCGTGAAACACCCCCTGACTTGCACTTTCTTGCTCTGTTCAGCCCTCAGTTTTGTGGGGAGCCTATGGACTAAAGTCACACCCATTCTTGGAATGAAGACGTCGCAGGAGATCAGAGCAACACCGGGAAATATGAATGGGGAGAAGGCTGGGAACAAGGTGAAGGGAAGGGGAGGACCTTAACACGGATCCCGACAAGGTCATGGCTACAGTGACGGTAGTTGGGGGAACTCTTTTCAGTAGTCGAGACTTACGACCCAGCCCAAGTGCAGTGCAGTTTGCTTTGCTACTAGTCTTTTTCTTTGTTTCCAAAATGGCAAAGTGAGATGTGATTTATTTCGAGATTCCACTCTGAGTCATGATCACGGTGATCACAGCACCAACTCCAGACTTGCCAGCACTCACGCCCTCCCTCTTCTGGTCGCCCAGACCAGCTTGCCCATCACTTCTGGGAAGGGCAATCTGCTACCCACAGGCAAATTTCTCAGTGTACTTTGTAGGTTATTTCAACGTTTATTCCCAGAAAGGTTATTAACCAGATCCAGAATAAATCCATTATGATTTTATTCTCCCTGGCTTCCTAGGGAGGACTGAATTAACAAATGTGGAGCTGTAACTGCTAGGGTACTTCATCAAAGGTCACATCTCAAGGCACCTTCTTAACTGGATACTAACAAAATTAAAAATAGACAAGTCAAATTCTCTGTTATGTGGTCTGGCTGTAATTGTTTTTTTTTTTAGACAGAGCCTCAAGCTGTCCCCCTGGGTAGAGTGCCGTGACATTACAGCTCACAGCAACCTTCAACTCCTGGGCTCAAGCGATCTCTTGCCTCCGCCTCCCAAGTAGCTGGGACCACAGGCGCCCACCACAACGCCCGGCTATTTTTTGGTTGTAGCCGTCATTGTTGTTTGGCGGGTCCGGGCT